>JAUCNQ010116396.1:0-11096 GCA_032352715.1 Bougainvillia muscus
CTGTATGGCTATTTAAGGCTCTAGGAGTCATATTCCGTTCAGTTCCACTAATAAACTATATAGTTACTGAAAAAGCGTCTATCGCATGGGGATAAATACACCAAAGGATGAGAATTATTGATCTGTTATTTGCAATGATCTTTGATGTTCAATTTACATTTCACATCATGTTCACGTTCACATTAAAGTCTAAAAGTGCTAAGATAAAAAACTTATTGTTTATCCACTTCACACTTAACCTTCATGTGAAATTTCCATATGGTTTTACAAAGCAAAGGTTCCATTTAGTTCCATTACCTTTTTCCCTTGCTATAACTTCTGCGGGCTGTTTTTCGATAAGTTGGTCTAATTTCTGTGATGCCTAAAATAAACATTGGAGGCAATTTACATTACGTTACATTTTTAAGGTAAGTAATTTATTTTTTAAACAGTGGAAAAAGATATTTCTGAAGAAAATAAACCTTAAACAGAAAGGTTAAGTCTTCACCAGCTACCGAAAAATGTTGATTTTCCACTAATTAAAGACCAAGAATGTAGATATTAATGTATCACTAAAACAGGAATATACAGTATTAGTGCCTAAAAAACAGAGAGTTTCATCCACCAGCAACAGCTTGAAAGAACCGACCAATATTGGTTACAAATTCGAAGTTCGCAGACTATTAACACAGATTCTTTATAGCAAATTACAAGAGCTACGAAACTCATTTTACAGCAGAACTGGTGAAAATGATTTGCATGATCACTTAAATTACTTCGTAGAGGTCCACAGTTGAAGGGTTTCCTTTATAGATAAGGGCTTCCCGACATTAATTAAACTATATGTTTACATTTTTTGTACAGACATGATCATCCATGCAAGTTTTACACAGCCACGAGTCATTTGAACATCCAGAGGCCCCACATTGAATAGTCGCAGCACCCTTTTTACATTTGGAACAGATCTAAAGAATTTAATAAATAGGTAAAACCAAGTCTGCTTTATAAACGTTTGTCATATATCTCATTAGAATAATTAAAACACTAATATCTTATTAACTAGTTAGCCGACCTATACGAGAAAATAAAGACCATACTAGGGTCAATATGAACAAGAAGTCTATATTTTTCCATTTACGCTGCCTAAATGACATTACCCCACGATTTCCCCTTTCCAAAGAAATCCTGACCATTGATTATGGATGTAGACACGCAAGTTCTTGATTTAGTCCATCGATTTAAAATAGCATGAAAATTATAATATAATGTTTGTGCAGGTAAAAACGTTAAAAATTTGACTTCGCTAGTATATAAATACATGAACATAATTTGTATTTACGGTAGCATGCACCGCAGCGGAAGCTGATGTGGCTCTGGAGCATACTAACTTTGCACAGCCAGAAGTTCATTTTAAGTATGGCATTGTACAAACACACCTGAATTCTCACAGTTCCTCCACATAACTTTTTCACATCACACTAAAATATAACAGGGTTGTATAAATATCCTAATATGATAAACATTCACAATCAAAATCACGTCTCAAACATAATTACAAATAATTATCAGTCACATTTGCAAAAACAGATTTAAGCTACAGTAACCTTCTTATACTGTAGATCATTACCGACATTTTCCCCACTTCATACAAATTCCCAACTGAGCCAAAAATAATGTTCCGAATGCAGCAGATAGCACTAAATCAAGTATGAAATCGTTACATTTAAAGTTAAGTTTTACACTAAGGAACTTTATATGAACTTTCAGGTCAAAGAAACTGAACATACCATCTTCGACAGACAGCTTTCATCTTCAACTTCTATCGAGTTTTGGAGGGCTAAAAAATAGATCTTGCACTTTAGGATGTGAAGGGTGAGCTACCACAGATGTTTCACATCTGCCACAGATTTAATGTCTGAGAATGCTAATCCCTTGTGCTTAGTACGACAGGTACACTACAGTAAAAGAAAAAACTGATAGATCTTAACACATTCACGGAAAATGGTGAGTGTGACTACAAGCAATTGTTAGATTTTTGCCTTGTATCATAAATTGTAAAATCATCGGAAATCACACTCATTGGCAGTAACAAGTTAAGCCCGATAAAAAAACGCACTCCAATGGTATGATTTAAGGGCAACAAAATAATAAGCCTTCTTTAAAGATAAGCTGACAAAAAATCTGCAA
Source organism: Bougainvillia muscus (assembly GCA_032352715.1). Classification (NCBI taxonomy): domain Eukaryota; kingdom Metazoa; phylum Cnidaria; class Hydrozoa; order Anthoathecata; family Bougainvilliidae; genus Bougainvillia; species Bougainvillia muscus. The sequence continues at coordinate 2,167 of JAUCNQ010116396.1, forward strand.
GGATAGCATACTGTCTGCCAACGTTTTGAGTTCTCTATGTAGTAACTATAACTAACCAGTATCTTCCTGCTATTCAATATTGAGATTATTCAATTTAAGAGGTTTGCTGTACTTTTTCTGCAAAAAAAAAAAAATAATTGAAAATCAAATCAGAAACGAAAAGCATCGAGTAGAAATCATGGAATTAAATCAAATCAAGTCAGACAATATGATTTACATGGCACAAAACAGGCTAACAGCATAATGGAAGATTGTTGTGAACAATAACGTATTTTGAAATGTTATTATGCAATTTCTGGTAGACGTGGACCCTAACCTGAAATGAGAGAGGTAGCATTTGTATAACTGCAAAAAGGCCAGCTTTTCTTATAAAGGGCAACTGTTTTCTTTTGCTACCCCTGTTAGTGTGGTTTTTACTGTTTTCCATTCTGCAATTTCAAGGTAAACAAGGATAGAGAGAAGCATCCAACTGTCCGAAGCAAAACGGCTTCAGATTAATTTGAAAACCAGGTAATAAAAATGCAAAAATGCACAAATGTAACCCTGCTTTGGGTAGCATTAGTGGATTTCTGAATTTTTTAATTCCTGAGGGAAGTACACTGAGGAGTTTTTTTAAGCATAGACTCTATAAGCATCATGAGGCTGAAATGGCTTGTTTTATTAAGCATAACCTTAGCATACCAGTCAGCCTAAAAGTAGGCATTCGAGCATGGTTCAAAGGGAAGGAGCTTAAACTAACTTTAAAGCATGCTTTTCTCGAAGATTAACCAATATGCACTACAGTTACACAAATAAATTGAAACACTTTCCTTATTCTTGAGCTACTAAATATATATGACTCATCTTCTGAATTTATCCCCAATACCGTAAGCATAAAAAGAGGCTGGCACGAGGAATATCGTAAGCATAAGTCAGGCTGAGGAAATTGATTCCATGCTTTTAAAGAAAAAACAGTGTAGCTTAATTGAAGGTTGGGTAGAAAAAGTGGAAATGTGGCATTCGACTGTCTGAAGCAAAAAGGATTCCGATTAGGGCCTGTAGTGACAAATTACTAGGCATGTAAGAATGCCAGAATGTTTAGGGATAGTCTCAAATATTCGTAAAACAATGTATGTCATTTTAAATAAACGAGAATATTTCTTTGTTCACACTTTGCACATGCACTTAGTGGAAATTGCGGTATTTTCCAAGAGAATGTTTTTGACAAACTAATACACATTAAATATTTTTCTAACCAAGTTGGCATAAATCCTAGCATAATATAACAGATATAACTTTAATTTAACACACCTATCTGAGCCTCAAGGACACTGTAGTAAACAGAGTATATGCTAGTGATAAAACCTAATCAAGTTCAAAGTGCAACAAATCGTTTTCTCAAGTTGTACAAAACCAGGTTCTGGAGTTAGGAACGTGTGGTGGTAGAGATTTCACTTACGTCATTCCGCCAATGCAGTCCAGGCTCATTATAATTGTATCTTAATTCTGTATGTTCACTTATATCACAAAGCGCAAACACACAGAGTGTTGGATTTTCATTGACTTCGACTACTTTTATACTGCAATTTGCATATTTCGAATCATTTATATAACGGCCGATTCGATTAACACAGCTTGTAGCATCAATGCTGAAAAAAGAAGCAGTTTGCAGCTCTTTTAAACTAACAAATTTGTTATCCTGGTTAGGACATACATGTGAATAGCTATTTTCGAGAAGATGTGTGTATAACCTTTTGATTATGGGGCTGTGGTCATAATGCTCAAAGGGTAAAATAAAAACATTGATTAATCAAATCTTCTAGATAACTGTTAACAAAAGGCATAACAACAAGTGCTAACAATGTGTGCTATGCTGTTATGTTGATGTGATGAAAAGTTTGATAGGCGAATCAATTCCTGAACAATCATCCTAAAAGGGAAGATGACTACGATTTCATGCTGTGAGTAGTTGAACTAGTTTACAGGAAGTGTTATATATCAGTAAAAGACAATGCAAAAATCAACATTTAACTATTTAAGCATGGAGGAATGGATTGAGGAGAATACAAAAAGCGGCAATCATAGGCTGGGGTTGTGACATGCCGCTTTTACGTCCTGCTTTCTAGAAAGAAAATTTATAGCGTCCCCAAAAAGGATGAAGAAACACATGGAGTGGTCTTATCATCTAAGGGTGAAAATTCTTGTCTCAAACATTCGTATCAGAAATTGTATCTTTTCAGAAGTGTAAAAATGCCACTTACCCTAAATGGTCTATTTAGCACCCGCCACTTATTTAGGGCCCATATCTAATAAGGATCTGTCTCAAAAATTCGCTTAAAATTGCTTCACAAATCGCTTCAATTTCACCTCAGATGAAGTGTTAATGCACAATAAATACAATACAAATACCATAAATACAAAGTATGCACAATAACACTTCATCTGAGATGAAAATTGACAAGAATGAAGCGTATTATTAAGCGAATTTTTAAGACGAACCCTAAGCGGCCGGAATAAAATTTAAAATTCCCAATAAAGGCCCGTATTTATTTAGCACCCGCATCTAATAAGCAGACGCTTATTAGAAAAAGCCCTATTTTTCTTTTAAAGGAACAAGAAAAGATACATTTCCGTCCAACAACGATCCTCTATATTTGTCAAAACATAAGTTAGTACACTAGAAATTTCTGTATTCTACTTCGTCTTGTGTTTTAATTCTAAGCCTGCACTAATGTTTCCCTACCTGTAAGTGTCAATATAGTGTCTTATGACCAGAAAAACCACATTGGTTCAAACATCACAAGTGAGAAATTTAATGAGCAAACACACTTTTTTAGCACTCCCATTCAGTAAGCGTCCAGGGCACTAAATTGAGCGTGTACAGTATATAAATGTTTGAGACAATCTCGTTGTTCTTATCATATCGGTATGTGAAATGAAAAGTAGGGAGACTTCACTACTTACCAGTATTTCCTTTTTCTGTGCTCAAAAAAGTAAAAGTAACAATATTTTTCGTTTACATCTTGATTATTGTACCTATCCTCTCCCTCTACATCTGTTACTAGTTCACCAAAATATTCTGCTATAAATTCATTTTTATTAATATCTCTTTCTGCAAACACACCATACCATGAAAGAGAATATATGGTGACAGAGTGCGTTTTAATCGTGCAAATATGCTCTTCCACATTCCAAAAAACAAATTTTGAGATGGATTATATTCTGGCTCAGGGGCTAAGTGTGTATCGTGTAAGATTATATTATTTCTTAAAATCTCTGTGTGAATGCAAAGATAGAGTCCAAGTTTGCTTGGAGTTTTAAAGAAAAAGAATGCTTTGTGAAACATATCCGGAAGGGGAATTGGTCTGGATCAAGACAAAGAAGAGCTTCTGCAAGTCAAGAGAAACTAACCTATACGCTCATCAATCCAGTGTTTCCTGATAAAAGGTGGATCCAAACAATCCTTTACAAATTTCTTTGCTACTTCAACAGGGTCTTCTTTCTGACATTGTTTGCTGGTAATTCTAGGCTAAAACATAATGAGCACTGAGATAAACTTGTATGGACTGTAAGGTGCATGGCAAAAAAATTGACAATACCTGGTATGGTTGAGAGTCCGATATGTTTTCTGAATCACAGATTTGTATAAAGTTAAATAAGTAAGGGACCATCCACAAAATTCGTGTAGTTATACGAACCATTTTAACACAGAAGAAGTATTTTTGTGCATACTACTAAGTATGCACAAAAACAATCCTTCCGTATGAAAATTGATACAAATTTTGTTAATAATTGTATTTTATGGAAATTTTGGAAGCCAGGAAATGTGCCAACGAACGAATTACACTTATTCCTGCCTCAAAACTGCTCATAAACGTTTGTAAAAAAATATGAAAAGTTTCCTCAGATATCGCTGCACAACTTCGGCAGGCTATTATTTTCGGCAGATCTACCTGCCGAAATGTTCTAAAGTTTTGGCATTTAGGTCTGCCGAAAATTATGTCCTTTAAGGTATGGTATATAGTCGCTTTAAAACAAGAAAGCCTTTAAGTCCGTTTTTGGGAAAAACGAAATAATTCTAGAATCATGTTCCCTGTTGTGTTACAATTATGAGTCCTAGAAGGCCTTATGTTCCACAAACCTCAGTGCAGTAACTACATAATTTAAAAAATACTATTGGAACAACCTTTACCTCCTATCAATTTAATAAAAGAAAGCCTTAGCCCACTTAAGTTTATTTTGTGGACTTAAGGGTAAGGCTGTTTTTCTCAAAGATAGTTGTGGGACTTTTGCAATATTTGCGACTGTACTCCAGGAAAAAAAGCCTTATGTCCAACTCAACACTGGTGTGCCCCCCTGTAATGGATTTATAATCATGAACATGTACTGTCTAAGAGACTGCCCAAAAAATTCCTATCTTTATACAAACCATTTTCATCACAGGAAGTGTTTTCGTTCATACTAAGTTTGCACAAAAACACTCCTTCTGTATGAAAATTGGTACAAATTCCCATACAAGTTGTCTAATTGTGTTCAATATACCATAAATTCGGTTTTTGTTGGTTCTTGGACAAAGAGTTATAACAGAAACAAACCTTTAAACAGCTTTTTCTCAAAATAAGGTTATATCTTAGTACAAAATTGAACATTACCTGGTATGGTGGGGAGTCAATAAGTTTTCTAAATCGCAGATTTGTGTAAAGTTAAATAGGTAAGGGATCATCCACAAAATTCGCATCGTTAAATGAACCATTTTATCGCAGAAGAAGTGTTTTTGCGCATACTAAGTATGCACAAAAACACTCCTTCTGTATGAAAATTGATACAAATTTGGATAAGAATTTTGCGGACAGTCCCTAACAAAATATAAAAAGTCTGTGGCTTATGCAAAATACATTTCCTATCCACACAAATCTGTTTACACAAGAATTCCCCTACAAAAGCTTTACAATTTTAGATTGAAAATTTAAAAATTCTTAAAATAAAACCTTGGTAATTTATCATACCAATTTGGTCATCAGAAAAATCCAATAACAACAATTGTATACTCGCAGCATTAGCTAGGAAGGTTTATAACTTAGAAATGCTAATAGTTAACTATTTTACCTTAGACTTCTGAGATGCCATTTTTGTAATAGTATCAATCAACAGCAGTATCAATCTTCAGAATACGTATATCTTTGCTAAATTATAACTTAAAAGGATTATTAACTATATATCCCAGGGCATATTCTTAAATACATGCCTGATAGGATTTAAATTTCCAAAACGCAACTGTAAAGAAGTTCACTTCACTTTTCAAAAATTCAAATTTGCAGAAAGAACTTTAGCACAAAAACTTTGAAACAATCATATAATTCGTATATGCATCACCTATTTTATTGACAAATTTTCATTGTGTGTATACCACCTTCCTTTCTACCTGTCATCTGCTGGGTTTGTACCCGCTTTTAATTCACATTAACGTGATAAAAACTTTACACTGCAATCTTCATTCTTTGGACATTTCTAGAAAGTATAATAACTTTGGTCCCTTTCTCATGAGATTTCATCTTGAAGTTTTATCAGATTTTTTATCTCGTTTAACAGAGATGTGGGTTCTTGTTAACACCGCATACACTAATCATGAATGAATGGAATGGTGCATACATATTACTTTATAAAATTTCATGTAATGTCCCTTCTAGGCAGGCTAGCGTGGTTGAATGTGTTTCAGTGAGCCATGAATTTATAGCTTTTAGATCCAAATGTCCTTCATTTCAGCAGTTTTGTGTCACAAGGTGGATATGCGTAATTTCTGTCTTTCCTCGTACTCTGTGAGGTATAATTCAAAATTTGGTCATCTGCAATATGAAATCTGCACGAAAACCCCAAAATTTAATTGTCCCCAAAATTAAATCAACAGATTAGAAAAGTCTAGACGCTACAAATGATTTCTGAGAATAAACATTGCTTTGAAAATGACAGTCACACAAGAAGGAACTTTAGTGAAAGTTGAATGCATTTAAACAAAGTCTTTTAAAAGACGAACAAGAGTAAGAACAACTAATTACGAGTTATTTCTTCTATAGTAGAAATATATATCTTTTAACATAGTATATTATTATCGTGGATTTATTTTCTTGTGGATAAATTTTCGCGTATTTTGGCATTTTCCGCAAAATCAAATCAGATATGGCAGCTACAGCTATGCTCAAAGGTATGCTACCCTGCCCTCATCTGAACACACCCTTGCATGACCAGAGGCCGTTAACCCCAAATCAATGACATCTGCTTTAAGCAGAGCGTTGACGCAGAAAAAAACTTACAAACGACAATTGGGGTCTGAAGACGCATGTCGTTCAACTTGGTCACTCCCTCCACCACCACCCAATTCCTATTGTAAATCTCCACGCCCAGCACTTAATATTGGCATCTTATTTATTTTATTAGCTACTATTTGATTTGTTTTCACACAGAATTGGATACCTAAGGTTGAGTGTTTCCGCCAGCTATCCAAGAATAACCAACCTCCTGAAATTTTATCTATTAGGTGGGAGATATCAAAAAAAAATAAAAAAAAAATAAAAAAATAATAATAATAATATAAGGGACCGTCCACAAAATTCGTATCGAAATTCGTATCAATTTTCATACAAATGGTGTGATGAAAATGGTTTGTATAACGATACAAATTTTGTGAACGGTCCCTAAGCGCCCCCAGAAGCTACTAATTTCTAAAGTAAGCGCCCGCTTACTTTCTGAACTCTATGGTATATAAGGTATTTACCCTGACAACAAGAATGTGTTGGCTATGTGTTGGGGTTGGTGTAATTTACGATCCACGATCCAAACATTTATTGGAAGATGATGAAGTACTGACTACAATAACTCATCGTTCTCCAATCAAATGTCTCTATAATAACTTTACTGGGTAAACCCCTTTACAAAGCAATGTACCCAAAGTTTCCCAAAAAAACAAAGAGCAGCAGTACGAAACGTGCGAAACTTGACAAGACACATAAGACATGTGCTAATTTAGCATAGATCTTAGCTTAAGATTGCCTAAATTAAGTTTTCAAGACAGTGTTTACAAAACTTTGTTTGAAAAATAAGACCCCAAAACCCTAATATGAGATGGCGATTCTCTAGGTCACGGATTTCTGGCTTATCAAAATCACGAGAACGAAAAAATTTAGCGCTGGTCCGAATTAACTAAGTCGAGTTTGAAGAACCTTATTGGTTCTTTTTATCAACTTTAAACCGTCACTTAGTCACTGGAGCCCATACGTGCAAAAAGGAGTTAAAGTTGGGTTTGCTTTTTGTTATTATGAAGTTATGTAAATCAATTTACGAATAAAACAATAAATAAAACCCAATGAATAAATAATCATTGAAGTCACTGGACACCACATGTGCAAAATATTGACGGTCTGAAGTAGAGTTTGAGAAACATGTGCAAAATGTTAGCAGAGTATTTGCATGTGAACCCTTCCCACGCTGTATTCGTTGTATTGTAAATGGTCGAAAACAGATAATGGATCTGGGGACGACGTTCAGAACCATCTATGTTTGCTACCTGCAAAATTTCATTCCGTCAGGCGTCAATCTCCGTGAAAGAATTTTCTACGATAACTTATATTAAAAGTCCCTCGTAAAGGTAAAAATGCTACACTCTATTCTAATGGTTCTTAAAAACCCTACTTCCACTTAAAAAAGACAAGGAGCGCTGGGAACTTGTTTGATGTTCGCCACTGAGTTTGACATAATCAGAGTGGCGAATTGCGTGATTATGATGATTCCCTTCTTTCGTCTTCCGTAGTATTATCCAAAATTAGGGTGGTCCCAGAGTAGTCCGGGGTGTTTCCAGGGTAGTCCGGGGTAGTCCTAGGTAGTCACTGTTTTAGTACGTACTGGTTTTACTGGTAGTAGTACTCTGGTGGATACTCCAGTTGTGCACATCTTCATAGATTTATTTAGGGGGGACCATCCCATAGAGAATCAGTGAGTAACAACGTGCCCCACAGACACAAGATGTCTCCCATCAGTCCATTGGCATCGACTGGCATTGCGTTGAAGCTGTCTTCCGCACTCACAAATCGTAAAATGTAGCCTACTATAGCTGCAATATAGCTAGCTATACATTATATATATAATCAGAATACCACCCAGGCGGCGATCTCGAATATCCTTGGTTTGCATCAAAATTTGCCTCCAGAAAAAGCCTTGGTAAAATAGTTATTTTTCCAAAAAACTTACATTTCTACACCCCGATAACGATTGCACGACCACCGCAACCAGAACAAAGTTTGAACATTCGCGGAGCAAATGTCACGCAAGGAAGTTGCACGAAACTCAATAATGGTATATACACAAAGACCGTTTTGGAACAGATGTTTTTGTTGAAAAGTTGCGGTGGGACATGAATCGATCAAAGGCCGATAACTTCCTGACCCCTCCTCCCCCCCCCCCCCCCCCCTCGCCGTTATCGCCCAAATCCCAAAATCTAGTAAAACATTAATCAAAATAAAAAAATAGCCATCTGCTGATTCCTTTTTCAAAAAAAATTATCGGCATCGGTGAGCACCCCTTCCCCCTCTAATTGGCCTAAAGCCGATAAAAAAATGAAAATCGATTACCGACGGCCCCTAAAAGCTATTACCAGACATCAGCACCAGGGTGCAAACTCTTTGTAAAACCGTGTAAGAACTACAGAGAATTATGAGAGCTGTCCCAATTCAATTTTGATAATTACCCAGTATTTGGCCTTTACGTAACCCCATAATTTACTTAACCAATAATACGCGAGCATAGCCTCCCTACAAATGAAAGCCTGGCACAAAGCCTGGCAAACTGGGTAAATTCGAGGTATCCAGGCTTTTGCCAGGCTTTTGTAATTTTGAGCCTGGTAAAAGCCTGGCACAGCTGGGCACAAAATCTTTATCAAAACAAAGCATGGTAAAAGCCTGGCA
>JAUCNQ010116407.1:0-11095 GCA_032352715.1 Bougainvillia muscus
CACATATTGATAACAGAAATTGTAAATTTTTGAAATGTTTATCCTGTAAATAAAAATTCGATTAATAAATAAAAAAATAAAAATAAATAAAATAAATTGTAGTGAGCGACTACTTTAAAAAAAAAATATCTAACTTTTGACAGGGTTATTTTTGACATAAAGCCGAGTCTCCACAGAGACATTTTCGAGTGCCAGCGCCCATGCATTCTGTTATAAAATAAATTTGACTTTGTTCGAAGGCATTAACTATTGGTTCCTTCAAAACAATTAATTTGCATGCCTCGACATTAAATAAACACATTCTGAAATCTCTTGTAATCTGGTTGGCTGCGCTCAAGCGTCAGCTCGAGGGAGTAGAAAGTCTTTCTACTCCCTTGCGCTCACTAACGAAGGTAAAATGAGCACTGCCGGACATAAACATTACGCAACACTACTACTCATGCGCAACATGCGCAAGTTTGAGTGCTGAGCGCTGGCGCTCGAAAATGTCTCCGTGGAGATTCGGCTTAAAGTACTCATCAAATGCTTTTCAAAGACATAAAACGTTTTGTGCTGACGTCATCATTTTAAATTGGCAATTTTTCAAGGGGGAAGTGCGGTAAAATGACGTCATAGCGAAAAGTGACGTTATAGAGGACAAGGAACAAACATTTTATCTTCATATGAAACAACTTTGGCAAGTAGTTATTGTGTGTAATATCAATGCTCGAAGTGATAAACTACATTTAGTTAAGCATGTTCAAAGTTATAAGTGTTTTGACCGTAAAATTAGAGGTGGTCTTGAGCAATGACCTGTAACTTCTGATGTACACAAGCTATGACCTTGAAACTCTAACAGTATGTGTAAAATTAAATTATACTAATTGTTTCAAAGTTTCAAGCCTTAGGCATTCTTAGGCAAAACTTCCAACAGCGCCCCCACCAAGAATAGGGTTAACACAAATTACAAGTTAATCCTCGGGAAATTATATTCATTATTATAAGTAGTAGTGTCTTTGTACATGCTAAGTATGCACAAAGACACTTGCGAATGAAAATGGATACGAATTTCCATATGAGTTTTGTGGACGCATTTTAAGATCAGAGTTAAAAGATATCTTCCAGTGATAAGTTGATAGGATATTTTCAGCATCATTTTTACTTCACATATCCCACAGTTACAAAATATTTAGACTTAAACCTTTTTAATGTACAGTGTTAGAAAATGGTCATACGCGCTTTAACAATCCTGCAGCAAATGCGACAGGATTGTTAAATCACACGAGGACCTGCGCTAAAGCCCCCCCCAGAATTTCTCTAACAGACATTTTTTTCTTCTTGTGATGCCTTTCCTTTTTCTTATTAAGGTCTAAGCCCCCACTTTCAAATATGCTCCGCCGTACACTATATACTCTATAACACTCACTATCCTTGACTTTCTTAAGCAATGAATCCATTGCACGAGGAACATTTTAAATTATAGGCATAATTTTGATATGTTCAGCATGTTCTCATCAACAGAAAAGACATGGAGCATAAACAAACAAATAAATGGCTTACGCTCATCTGAAGAGTTTCAAAGCCGTATCGGTGAAAATCGGCGACAAACAACTCGAAATCGTTTTTGCTGGAACACAGAGAATTACGGCAATCAGCTTACCACAGGGTTATTCATTAAGCGAAAACTTGGTGTTCCATAGGTTGAGGATCGGGTCTTATAGGACGATGTTTTAACCCTCTAACGTAGCCTGTTCAAAGCCCTATAGAAAAACTTTTATATGGAACAGAAGACATAGGGTCAAAGTTGAAAGCTTGACCATCGTGTTAAGCCCTAGCAAAAGCCTTATAAATGTTGGTAAGGTCATCAAAACCCTTTGAGATACTGATCTAGACACTACTCAGCAGTACTATGGCGAAGCTCTCTATGTGGTCTATAATCACATTATTATTATGACCACCAGCAGACTTTGCGGTTATTTGCAAAATGATAAAAAAACACATTTAATACGGTAGTTTGATGCTATTTGTTTAAGAAATACGCCTGCTACCACGCCCAACAATTGTGCCATTGTTTAAATTTTAAGTTTTCAATAATTTAAGTTTTTCTTTTAAGAATATAGCCATAGTACAGGATTGTTTAACGGAGTGTTCTTAGTTAACCAGTTCTGTAAGGGTTTGTCTCAAAAATTCGTTTTGATTCGCTTCACAAATCGCTTCATTTCACCTCCGATGAAGGTTATTGCACAATAACACTTCATCGAAGATGAAAATTGACAGGAATGAAGCGAATTTATTAAGCGAATTTTTAAACCAGTCGTGTAAGTAAATAAGAAGATTACCACAAATTACATGTTTTAAAACCACACACAAACAAACACATGCGTTGACATCGTTGTTATCGTATCACGCTAAATATAATTTGTTTAAAAATACGTACCAACATTGTTTCTATGGTTACACGGTTACCATGATGTTTTCAAATGAGTTTTTAATTGTTTTACGATCCATATTTCTACTTGTGTGTGTCTTACGTCATATGATGTAAAGGTTTCCGCAAATCGCTTTCTGACGTCTTGAGACTTGGATATCCTAAAAACACCTACTTGGTTTCTCTTTACTTACCAAAAACAACACTCTACTCTCTAAGCTTATACGTCAATATCATAGTCCCATTATTTCGAATTGGCAATCAACCTTACCAAATAGTTGGTTGGAAGATAATGAAGTGTATTTCCAATATAACTAATAACAGACCAATCAAATACGAACGTTTATAAAATGTTAGTTTAATTTTTGTATAAAGATTATATCTTAGCAATATAAAAGATTACTTTTCTGATTTCACAATTACGTTGAATACTATTACATTCCAAAAATATCTGGTTTCAGCAAACAACAGAATATTTTACTGGCTTTAATAAACTGCTATTGACGCACCTCACAAGAATACGATGTATAACTTATTTGACTTTCCCAGAATTTGCATCAATGGCCCTTGCACTATTTTATTCTACGTCAAAGTTCAATCAATAGGTAAATGCCGTAATCGTGGTATTGTTAGAAAAATCATGGTATAGATATCTAATGTAGCTGTTGACAAAATTTCGTTTGACCTAGCTACCTTATTACGCGCAATTGAAACGATATACTAGGGACAGTCAAGATATACTAGGGACAGTCAACATAGTCGAAACGACAATAGTACAATTTTCATCACAGAAGAAGAGTGTGACGTTTATTTGTTTGGCTTTAATAAATTTATTTTTAGTTAATATCATGAAACAAAAGGTAGCCTGAAGCATTTAATGAACTGTCTCAAAAATTCGCTTCATTTCTATCAATTGACACTTTTTCTGAGATGAAAATGGTATAACATGCGGTACGAATGTTGTGAACGGTTTCTTTTCATTTATTCTTACATTTTAGCAGATTTGAGCCTCAATATTCTTATAAACTATATTCGTATAAATCAAATTGTGCAGTCTTGTAATACATGTATCCAAGATAAATGATAATTTGAAATTATCTGACAAATTTCCATTTTTTAAAAATAAAACACAACCAAGAAATGATAACAACAATTTCAGCGCAAAATAGTTGTGACTCAGCCAAAGACCATAGAACCAGTAGTAGTCCGATGAGACCTATTTTTGTGGACTATTCCACTGGGAACATCATCAGATCTCAAATCCAGCTGTAATGGTGCGTTTTCTGCACGGAAGTCCCATGTGGGATCCATTATTAAAATCTCTGCTCTGTTAAATATTTTATTAACGCCTTCCTCTTTAAAACGCCTCCCTGCAATAAACGCCCGCTTAAAATCTTCGAAATTTAATAAACGCCCCGGGCGTTTATTAGAGGATTTACGGTATAACAGTTTTATTATACTTAAAATTTAAAGGTTTAGTCGGGAGAATTATCGATTTTCCGATTTCTTATCAGTTAGCGGGGGGGGATTGGTTTTTCCTTGCTAGAAGGGGGGATATGAGGGAGGACACTGTGGTTATTGTCAAATTTCATTTAATTCTTTTGTATGAGTACCACGGTGAACGATTAATCTATTTAACTGCACAACAAACCTGTCCAGAATTTTACTATCAGTTGATCTACATTTTAGTGCTGCAAAGAATCATTTTACAGTTAGTGACCTTTTAAGTGTATCTAAGTGTGAAACCAATTCTACTAGTAGGGTTAAACTCTTTACCCTTTGGCTCTCATATTCTCGGTGAAATCAACAATGGTCTTCTGTTTTTTTTAACAATCCAGTTTTTTTATTGTTTCTTGCACATAACATTCGTAGCAGAAAAAAATAATATTAAAACGAACATTTGAAACAAAGCAACGAAGAAGAGGTTAACTTAAAATAAGAGAAAAAACGAAAAAGAAAGAAAAAATGGGCAAAGATTGATGTTGAAAACCTGCAAAACTGTGCAATCTACTGCACGAGCATTCGATCAGCAAACACCCTGGGTTGTGGTGATGGTGGTGGCGTTCTTGAAACAGAAACTGTGAAAAAAACAAATTATAATTCAACAAGAGCGTTATTGACCAACCTAAACTAAAAGAGGAATTTTTTTACATTTATTCCTAATTAATTTTGCGAGGAAGGGTAAATTTTACAATAACAGCAGGTGTATAAGCCTGCTGTTAATGTAAAATATAACCTTCCCCATATAACTTGTCAATCTTACCTCATATCCATTTTGAAGATTCTTCTTCCATTACAATTCGATATTGCACACAACTCATTTTGAGCACCATTCTCAATTATCTTCAAACATTTGCTACATCTCCATTTCACGAATACTGAACAAACTAACACAATACGACCAACAAAAACATATTTCTTCACTGCAGTACTAATAATATCTTTTTTTACACCATATAAATCCAATAGAAATATTGGTTCCATATTTTCAAATGCATTGCATTGTAGGTCTGTAATGGTAGTTGATAACTGGTCAAAATTAACAGGTGGAAACTTTATAATGTTGATTTTTGATATTAATAGCATTTTATAGTAAACAGAGCCTTTTTCACTTTTTCGTTTTTGGATGTTTTCAAATATGACTTGCGTACCAGGTAAAAGACCGAACGGATAACTCAATTTATTGGAATCCAAATATAAAGTTATGTTCTGACCAGTAGAGGTTTCAAGAAGTCTTAGAATTAAAACTGATGTTGTATACGGATACAGACTAACATTTTCATTGTTTACATAGTTCTTATTTTGTCGTCCTAAACTTGGAATAAAGATTATCTCATCAGTATGACATTCAACATCATAGAGTTTTGAAGAAGCTCGTTTAAACTCTCTTGAAATGATAATTCCTTTAATAGTTACATAACCAGCAGTACTAAAAAATGAAATGAATTAATGTGGGGAAGGTAGATTTTACTATAAAGCCTGATGTTATAGTAATATTGCTCTTCTCCACAGTGATAGTCACTGCTCATTAACATAACCTAAAATAAATCTTGTTAGACGAGGTGTAAAAAATGCAGATTTAAGCCTTTTCAAAATAAGATTTTTTCCGATTTTGTAGTATCAAGAAGTCGTATCAATTTCCTTTCATATGACGTTTCTTGCCACATACTTTGCATGCACAAAGACAATGCATTGTGCAGCCAAAGGACTGCCTACATTAGGTAAAATTCGCTTAAATTCGCTTAAATTATCGCTTCATTTTCACCTCAGATGAAGTGTTAATGTGGATACACAAAGTATGCACAATAACACTTCATCTGAGATGAAAGAATTGCCAGGAATGAAGCGAATTTAAGCAAATTTTTGAGACGGTCCCTTAGAATGAGCTATAAACTTCTAAATAAAGACATCGATCAACAATATTTACCCCTTACGTTTATAGCTTCCCTCTAATAACGCAACACAATAAATCCACGAAGATTATTACCTATTTCCCTGAAGTTTAACTTTCTTGCTTTTCTCATTTTTCTGAGCCTCGTTTTCAGGAGCATCCTCTATAACTTTATAGCCACCATCAAGGATTATCAAACATAGTTTATATAAAATGTTCTCTTTTATTTCACCATTGAATTTGAAATATTCTGTATAAGTGCACTTTTCAACTACGATCAAGTATTCTGCAACGAGGATAGTCGATCCTACTGGTAGATCTGTGTTACTAAAACAACAATATCCATTATAAGTGACTTCAGGACTACTTATGAAGGACTTAGGTCTTGCAGGGTTGCCACTAATCTATAATTTAAAATTTCCAGTATTTTTGCTAAATTTATATGATTTTCCAGCATTTTTGATAGGAAATACAGCCAAAGTCCGATAATTAGACTGCCCGATAATTCGAACATTCCGGTAATTCGAACAAACTCCTTTTCCCCTGAACCCTTCTTCATAGAGAAATCCGTCCGATAACCTCGAACATTTAATAATTCGAACCAAATTAGACTGCCCGATAATTTGAACATTCCGGTAATTCGAACAAACTCCTTTTCCCCTGAACCCTTCTTCATAGAGAAATCCGTCCGATAACCTCGAACATTTAATAATTCGAACCAAATTTTTCCTCCCTTGGGAGTTCGAACTATCGGACTTTGACTGCATATACCATTTTCCAGTATCAACACTAAAAAACCTATGATAATCCAGCAAATCAAGCACACCCAAGCAAGACTGGTAAATGGGAGAAAAGTTGAAGTATATTGGCGTTTACCTTTGACTAACTAAGCTCTAGGAAAATACTTGAAAATAAAGAACTAACACAAAATTCTCTTGATTGGTCCTTCATATTAGCTAGAATACACCTTTTACATAACCATAAAGTCGAAAAGATTCTGCAGGAGCTATATAGCGAAATCTTAACTCTGAAGAAAGACTTTACTCTAAGAAGTTTTTCACTCCACGAGAATTTTCTTGGTTTATACAGGGCCCATCGACGCCAAATTCAAAGTGGCGGGCCATATTTAGTGAATAAAGGAGAACCCGTCATGTTCGGGTCCGATTTGGGAATTTCGGTTTAAGTTCCTCCAGCAGAGGAAGCTGAAAAACATATGATTTTCCTCTTTTCCAGCAAGATATGAAAAACAGTCCATTTTCAAGCTATTTCAGCTTTTCCAGATTTTCCAGCAGTTGTGGCAACCTTGTCTTGCCTTAGGGAGGCTCCACAAAATTCGTATCGGAAATTGCACCACTTACATCACAGAAGATGTGTCATTATTGCCATAAAAGTAGAATACTTATTATACTGTGATGAGAAAGGTATCCAATATTATGTTTACTGCATATGTATCGTAATCTACATGCACCTGCAATCTGTCGTATCAGAGGAAAATTATTCGAGCGGTGTGAGTTCGTAACCAGTCAAGGAAACCGTTACTCTACAAGTGGTTAAACGCGTATGGCGCATCTGTAATCCTTGAACCTAGGGAGCTTGACTTAAATGGAACTAAGAGGCTTGGAGCCGGATCTCACTCATCCACGCTCGGTCTGAATTAGCTCAAAGAGCTAGAATTAAAATCGAATTATAAATAAAGCATAATTACACACAGTATTTCAATAACATTACAGTTGAATCTAGATTAGTGGAACACCGCATAAGTGAAACTTTCGCTTAGGGGAACCATTTTTGCTAGTTCCTTGGTTTTCGTTGGTCTCACTTGACTCTTCGGACAAGTGGAACATTCACAAACTGGAACCATTTTCGCCGGTCCCCTAAGGGTTCCACTTATCGAGATTCAACTGTATGTACTTCAAGAAAAAATGCTACCTGTTTACTCACAGAGTTTTCGAAATTATGGATTATAACAGTCTTTTTACCTTACTACAAAAATGTACCCATGCAGATCTTGCAGCTTCGTATAACAACCACATTCGGTTAACTTACCAGTGAAAATCTAAAGAAAATAAGAACATCAAAAGGATTGATAATAATTCAACAATTCAACATATAGCGAAACGCCTTAAAAAAAACTTTTGCTTTCTCCTGGCCCTACACCGGCTTGGTTTTACTCTATAACCACAACTGTATGACAGACTGATGGAAGATGATATTTCCGGGTTTGGTTTGTTTCATAGAAAGATTGTGATTACTACTTAGCCAAATAGAACGAGTGTGACATGTATTAGTTATCAGTCTCTTGTGGCAATATGCCATTTATTTTTTCGATTTTCTTGTAGTACAAACAAAACAAATATATCATATAGGACGAGTACGTACTGTGTGATGACTAGTTTATCGTTAGCTGTCAAGATATCGCAGCACTTGTTATGTAGAAACCAGGTGACAGAGATAATAAAACATTCGATTTAAAATGCGATTCGAATAGTATTTGTTTTAGAAGAAATCAACTAAACTATTAGCCTCCTTTCTCGAGGGTATTTTTGTTGAGGAGTTACAGTACAACAGTTTAGAAGCTTATTGTTGTTTTCACCGCTTTTGATTTCGTCCTTCTATTCCTTGCAATTTCCATTCATAAGCGCACCTTTACATAAGCGCAAACCAAATCTTTTCTTTCTCCACTTAATAAACGCAGCGCTAATTTTCGTGATTCTACGGTATACGCATCAAAATACTGCATGAAAAATTACTTACAGAGGCAAAAACATTTGCGGGCAGAAACTTCCTTTGTAAACAATTTTGAACAAAAGGGAGTAATTTTTTGGGGAAAAATTTCCATTAATCGCTATGTCGCAATTATGCGACAAAGAAGAATTTTTTGTTCACAAAATTTCGCGGCAAAAACTAGGTTGTATACTAAAATCTTCAAAAGACGATACCATTTTTTATCCTGTAGTAACATTAAGTTGCATTCATACATATTTCTAGGATTGCATTCTTGGAACATGACTCACCATAGAAAACCCTTGACAGTCTAAAACCGTATAACTCCACTTGTGTACTGCAGCAGTATCTTGAATCTCATCAAATTCACGTCCGTGTAACCAATCTGTAGTAGCATTGAAAACGGTGTTAGTAACGGTGACACAGAAATCTTTGATTGACACAAACGTTGGGAAATTACAAGTCACTGGTGGTACTTGAAATATACATTCATGTGGTAAATCAAAAAACTCAACAAAAATAGATCGTTTATTGTAAGTATCTTTGATGCTGTTGAAAAACAGTTGATGAAGTCTGAAAAAATCTGTTAAACACCTACAAGATAGAAGGAAGATTACTATTTATAAGAACAATAAAAGCTATCGAATTATTACGAATTATTCTAAAAGGGGAGGGAATAAGTGAGATTTTTGAAACAGGGAGGCAGATTGAATCATTATATGGGCTAAGTTACTACTGAGCCCTCGATGGAAGGCGTTTTTTATATGACTATCGCACTCAATTGTGCTCTGATCATCTACAGTCAAATTATCATTTGTTTCTTTACCTTAGTGCCGCTGTTCAAATGGTTGACAGACATCAGGCGTTAGTAACGGTTAACATAAATTGCTAAACATTTCTTTCTATAGATATTCGGACTGACGATCCACAAAATTCGGGTTCCTACTATTATAAAAGGTCAATTTTATGATGTCTAAATTTGAATCAATTTTAAGTGGTGTCTCTGGTAATACTTAGAGACTCCTGAAGAAAATAGTTTTACAAAGAGTTTATATAATAGATCAACCTATAATGACAAACTCATTTTTACATGGTCAGGTCAATCGGATGCTGCCCCTTTAATAATGACGAAGAAAGTTCCCCCTTAATAATGACGAAGAAAGTTCGCCTTTTACGTAAAATAGTCTTAGAACTCTTTAGTGACCGTCCACAAAATTCACCAGCATTTTCATCCCAAAGACACTTCACTCCGTCTGTATATGAAAATTATTACAAATTTCCATACACATTTCGTGGACAGTCTTTAGGATTCTAGATTAGATTATGATGGTCTAAACACATAAACTATATGTGTCCTGCTCTAGTAGATCGCAGCGTTTTCGGGGATTTATCATACATACAGAGATGTTCTTGATTTTTCAACACAGTTAATGAGCCATAGATATTGATGAAAATATAGCTTTTGACACTTGGCAGCAATCTCGTGAGTTTGAGAAATGAATGGCTAAAGCAAATAATTGAAGCAACTAATTGAAGCAGGTCGTTTGTTTAGGGTTCGTCTCAAAAATCCGCTTTAATTCGCTTCACAAATCACTTCATTTTGACTTCAGATGAAGTGTTATTGTGCATACAAAGTATGCACAATAACACTTCATCAGAGATGAAGCGAATTTATTAAGCAGAATTTTTGATACGAACCCTTAGGATTTCACCATAGAATATACAAAGGAACTTTCTCCACTGCGCAAAAATTACTGTTTTACAATTACAAAATTGTACACTTTTCCATTGTCACACATTATAAAATCTCAAACTCGTTTCTCAGTGAAAAATTGCAAGTTGCTGATTGTAAAACGTCTGGTTTTCTGGTGTAGTAGTTATCGAATCCTGATGCGAATTATTTGGACGTCTCTAAACGGATGCTACCCAGAACGCCTAGAATACTCATAGAGAAAGCAAACCAGTATATGATAACAATAAATTCGGAAGAATATTTTTATGGTCGGCTACGTCTTTAAGTCAAACAAAGCAAAGGTATAAAAAACTATGTCATTTAAAAAAATATCTCATTCTTAGGGACTATTGTTGATATTCTTGTTTCCAGTACATTTCGGGTTTACTAGAACAACATCAAAACACACAGAGGAAATGCCATCAATTTTCATTTCACAAGTGCTTTTGTGTACTTTAGTTCACGCTGTTCAACATGGCTAACCTAGAGAGTATTGAGGGATACACCCTGTCACTTGTTTCCATGAAAGACCATGCTAGGGAGTCCTAACGGTATTCGAAGCTCCTAATTGAGATATATACGCCCTACGCACGTTGTACAGGCACCACTCCGATAGACACCACTCCAATAGACAACCACCTTGATTGAACTCTCGTCCGGGGAATCTTCGACATTCGATAATTGAGCCCCAAAGTAGGTCAGTTATAGGTGCATGTCATTACACACTTATAAACGTCCACAAAATTCGTATCGCAAAGCGAACAATTTTCATCACAGAAGAAGTGTCTTTGTGCATACTAAGTATGCACAAAGACACTCCTTCTGTATGAAAATTGATACG
>JAUCNQ010116418.1:0-11093 GCA_032352715.1 Bougainvillia muscus
AATAACACTTCATCTAAGGTGAAAATGAAGCGAATTGTGAAGCGAATTTAAGCGAATTTTTGAGACGGTTCCTTAGTCACTGTCCAGTTGACTAAGCATAATTAAGACATATATACTGTAACAGCTTTCCGCGCACGTCATCATTGTGGAATTCTCTCCCTATTAATTGCTTTCCAGTATTATATGATTTGCACAGGTTCAAACCCAATGTAAATCGTCATCTTCTATCTCAACTTTTCTTTCTTAAGTAGCTCATTACCTAGTAATGGTCTTCTGACCTTGTTTTGTGCAATCCATTTAAAAAAATATATTAAAAAAATAGGGTTAGATCCGATTTTCCATTAGGTGATTTTTTTGGATCAATGTGATTTTTTCCCAAGAACATTTTGTAATTTCCACTACAAAAAGGTGCCACTTTTCTTATAACACTTAACCCCTTAAAGACGAAACTGCTTTCTTTGAACAAGTACCACGAACCCTTCCTTCCATCCATATCCACGAATGATCTTGAATTACCAGAGAGTGATTCTTTTCGTGTGTTAGGCATCACTTTCTCTAAAAGGAGTTTTCCAGGAGAACTTAAATTGAAGTCTATTGCAAAATCAGCTTCTCTGAAGGGTAAATCTCTTATTCCTACAAAGAATCTTTCTCATCCCTGAAAGCATTCTATATCTAAATCAATCTACCATTCGTCCTTTCATTGAATACTATTGCCATGTCTTGGTTAGAGCTCCGACGGATTATCTCTACGTTTTAGACAGATATTTTTTATATTTAGACAAATGTTATAGATGGGAAATTCTCTTGTAAATTGGACACTCTTTCTAACCGCTGTGACGTTGTCTCTTTGTCCCTTTTTTACAGTACTTACATGGGCGTTGCTCCGATCAGCTGTATTTACTTTCTCAACTCTTAAAACATTCCAACGAGTAAATAGATTCTCACAAAGTGCACACTCAGTCACTGTCCAGTTGCCTAAGCATAATTAAGACATGTACTGCAACAGCTTTCCGCGCACGTCATCATTGTGGAATTCTCTCCCTTCTAATTGCTTTCCAGTTTTATATGAATTGCAGAGGTTCAAATCCAATGTAAATCGTTATCTTCTGTCGTAACTTTTCTTTCTTATGTAGGCCTTGTTTTGAGCAATCCATTTTAAAAAATATATTAAAAAAATAGAGTTAGATCCTATTTTTCTATTAGGCGATTTTTTTGGATCAATGTGATTTTTTCCCAAGAACATTTTGTAATTTCCACTACAAAAAGGTGCCACTTTTCGATGGAAGGAACACGAGGAGAAAAAGTGGGATTCATTCCTACTAGCATTACTGCTGTAGCAAATTCGACAAGCAAATTAATATTGTGTATCAATAAAAAAAATTCGCCTAGTGGAAAATCGGCTTAACACCTCCAACATCTGTTTTGGAACAGCAAGTTACAACTGACTGTGGGGTTGAAAAGTTAATAGAGTGCACAAACTATAATTTCATACATTATAATTCTTATTGATGCTTTCAGGAAAGTTTTTTAAAAGTTTTTCAGATGATCAGTCAATAAAAGTAGTAAGTTCAAAATGTTTCTTGCTGGCTGTGAGCTAACAGGTTAAAAATACTAGACCAATTTTCACACTGTGCCTTGCTTAAAGCAGAAACGAACAAGTCTAATGAATTTTCCATGTACAAGCCATAATTGTTTTTCAATTTGTTCCCAGTAAAACATTCGCAAGGCTTCGTATAAAGGCAACAAAGAAAAAGTGATTATAAATTATAGATGTTCTTGTAAAAAAGTATTAAGGACCAGACCAGATTGAACAACTTCCTTTAGGTCAGAGACAAAAATATTTTTTTCACAGCTAAATGCTTCCTTCCAATTCACTCTCGCTAATTTTATGAACCTTGAAAAGAAAGGGCACTAGCAATAAACAACGGTCAAGATCGATGATTTTATCAATCAATCTACAGTATCAATTCGCAGAAGGTCCATAGAGGCAAGCATTGGACATAAGCATTGACGTACAATCAATATTGGCCAACGATAAATTATCCGACCTAGGAACCTTTTGTATATCAGATGATTGGCACACTGCTGGTTCCATCTAAGTTTCAAGGGCAATATACTGCGTTAAGCAACGTAACTTTCATACTTCGTAATAAAGGTCGCCATGTATTGTCATTCTTGGTTTAGTTTGATATCTAAAATTAAGCAGATTAAAATATTATACTTAAAATAAAATAAGATCCCATATATGATCATATCTCGCACCTAGTCAGCTATCGGTAGCATGTCGTTCAAATTAGGGAATGTAAATATGAGTAGCAATAACCGCTTCAATATTATCTGTTTCATTACAATAGCCATATGTTGGTTACATTTAAGCACCGCATGAAAAATAACTTACATGTTCATAACATTTGTCACTATTATGGTATTATCGTTATCGATGGCAACAGCGACTTGCATTTGAAAATACTTAGTACCTTCTAGCTGCGATTTTTTATTTTATTTTATTATTATTTTTATTTACATTAGACAAAATTTGCGAATATATGGACCATTCACATTTTATACTGCGAATATTTACACATTCTGCATGTTAAGGTCTCACGTGTGTAGTGGCTCAGAGCTGCTACTTCGAATTTTTAAAGTCTATTTCAAATATTTTTTCAAATCATTTAACAATCCAGTTGTCATATTCAAATTTAATTGGCAGTATTAAGACGAAATCATTTCAAAATCGTTTTACAAATTTTAATTCGACTGCTGTATAAAATTTAAGTCAAGTTCAAAATTTAAAACTGATTCAACATCGAAATTTGATATCGACTTAGAGGGTGTTTACATATAATATTTTCGTACTAGGAGGAGTTTCATGTTAAATAAACTAAATCCTTTTAGCTGTTTACACGTAATGAGCGTTAAACAAATTTTAAGGTCCGGCTGAACTAGGTGATTTAGAATGAAACCAAACTAGCCCCATTAGCATTACCGAGAGTAAGTCCCCTGAATTTACTGTATTATAAAGAAAAAATACCTATACTGTGCCATATGATAATCTATTATCAGTAATGACATGTTATTTTTCTAGTAACATTGTTAAATTCTAGAAACACGATTTGGGTGAGTTAGTCGTGCCAGAAAAATAGTTCAATTAAGATCAATTTAAGACCAACTCAAGAGAAATTCAACTAACAGTGTATGGGATTTAGGCCAAAAATCCCCATTACCCAGACAGAATAATATGAAGCTAAACCAAGGTCCAGAGGCAAGGGGTGGTATCAGGATTGACAGGGAAAAAAAGCCCCATCAATCGGGACACAGGAACTTCCTTATTTGGGCATAAGCCGCCATAATGGCAGATCTGCCTTGGTAGACCAAAATTCTGAAAACATCGAAGTCATATACATTGTATATGGTTAGAAAGATAATTCAATGCTGATCAATTGTTGTATATGCCCTAAAAATGATTTCTTAGAAAGTATGAACCCTTAACCCTTTAAAACATGGGGGCAATTAGCCCCCTCACCCAGTTGCATAAATTTTTATAACAATCAAGTTTTTTGTATTAACATTTAAAACTGTGCTACTGCTCGTAGTTAACATCTATTGCATGTTTTGGACAAGTTTCAAGGTCATGCAATACTAGTACCAAAATTGTGGTCAACCCCTTACAAAATTCGAACCATTATATCTCCAGTTCCCAATGACTTTAAGCAATGAGATATTCTCATGTTTCCATGTCGAAAGGGTTTCTCATATCAAATCAGATGAAAACTTTACACAATCTTCATAATCACAAGTTTGCTTTGTTAAATCCATTTCAATATTTCTGCCTGTAGTACTAACATCTACTTTCTGATAAATTTGTCATGACTTGATAAACACCTCCAGAGTATAGTAATTCTCAAGATCCAGAGATGCCCAACATTATCATCAAATCCACGACCTTCAGCAGGTAAAAATCCATCTAGAATGGAGACTCAAACTCACTAGTTTTTAATTCTTTTCCCAGGTGCAACCTACATAGAAAGCCTTCGATGGCTCATAACTCCAAATGTGTGCATTTTTGGACAATGCTTCTTATGTGAAAATGAATCAGCTTTAAATGATCTTTCAAATGAACTATAATACACCAATAGGTGATATCAAGTTTATGACCTATGGCAGCTACCACCTCTTAAATATCGCTTTTAATGGCCTATAACTCCCCAGCAGTGCGTTTTTGGAAGATAGTTCTTATATGAAAATGGGTCAGTAATAAATTATCTTCCAAATGAGCTATTATACATCAATTTTAGGCATTATCGAATTTTTGGACTATTGCAGCTGCCGCCATCATAGACAGCCTTCAATGGTTTATAACTCTAAACGAGTGCGTTTTTGGAACATAGTTCTTATGTGAAAATGAGTCAGTATTAAATTATCTTTCAAAAGAACTATAAAACATCAATTTTAGGCCATAACGAATTTTTGGCCTATGGTACCTGCCGCCATTATGGAAAATGGGAATCATGGGGCTTTTTTTATGACTCTGCACAACCAATAGGACCATCTGACAAAGTTTCAGCTTGTTATTATTTTTTTCTGGGTTTGGCCATTTTTTTCTGTTCAGCGACTGGACTAATTCTTGATTATGTATATTGTATAAAGACGTTGAACACCGAGGTTCAGTATACAAATATACAACTGCCGTCGAATCTTTATCTCGAACTCGCACGGGACCAGGAAAGTTATACGAGATAAGTTTGAGCTGGAGGAAAAATGTTACAAAGCAGAAGAAAAGTTGTGAATGCGAAAAAATGATAAATATAAATTCAAGATAAAATACAAGTAAACCTTTTTAAAATAACAAGTTTTATCTGCTCGTTTATTTTTTTAACTAACATTCCAGTTTGAGACATTTGAAATAGAGAGATTTGGTCAGGGGACCGAATAACTAGTTGCTTGGTAATAGAGAAAAGTTCGAGATACAGAGATAACGATGTCGGAGATACAGAGAAAACGTTGTTGGAGATAAAGATATTACCATGGTGGCTGCAAGCTGGGGGTGGGGATGGTAGGAGAAGAGTCTTGGCTTAAAAGGGGGAGGGGATAAACTTCTAAGGGGGGACTTGAAAATCTTAGGGGGGGGGGGTTGACACCCTGGAGGACACCATGATAACGATGTTGAAGATACATAGATATAACGATGTTGCAGATACATAGATATCGATGTTGCAGATACATAGATAACGATGTTGATGATACAGAGATAACGATGTTGACGATACAGAGATAACGATGTTGGAGATATAGAGATAACGATGTTGCAGATACAGAGATAACGATGTTGCAAATACAGAGATAACGATGTTGCAGATACAGAGATAACGATGTTGATGATACAGAGATAACGATATTGCAAATACAGAGATAACAATGTTGGAGATACAGAGATACCGATGTTGATGATACAGAGATAACAATATTGCAAATACAGAGACAATGATGTTGGAGATACAGAGATAACGATGTTGGAGATACAGAGATAACGATGATGCAGATACAGAGATAACGATGTTGATGATATAGAGATAACGATGATGCAGATACAGAGATAACGATGTTGATGATATAGAGATAACGATGTTAACGATACAGAGATAAGGATGTTGGAGATACAGAGATAACGATGTTGGAGATACAGAGATAACGATGTTGGAGATAAAGAGAGAACGATGTTGGAGATACAGAGACAACGATGTTGCAGATACCGAGATAACGATGATGAAGATACAGAGATAACGAAGCTGAAGATATAGGGATAACTATTGTGCAGATACAGAGATAACGATGTTGGAGATACATAGATAACGATGTTGGAGGTACAGAGAGGAAGTTAGGGACCGTCCACAAAATTCGTAAGTAAATCCGTATCAATTTGCATACAGAACGAGTGTTTTGTGCATACTTATAGTATGCACTAAAACACTTCTTCAGTGATGAAAACGATTCGTATTACAGTCCAAATTTTGTGGACTTATCTCTGTATCCTCTGTATCTTTGTCTCTTACTCGGAATGAACGTTAAACGTCCAAGTGACCTAACTTTTAGTTCGAGATAAAGGGACCAAACTCCAAAGGTAGAGAAAGAGATAGAGAGATTCGAGTGTATAAAGTTATTATTCAGTATATTCAATATGATGTAAATGCTCACCTCCTCCTTGATGGGTCTGTTTTATGTATGTATTCCACTAATGACTTGATCGCATTTCGACACGCCTAAAGATAAAATAAAATTCGAATGAGTCCGTATCAATTTTCTTACTCTTCATTCTTCTGTCTGCGATCTGCAATACCAATTTGAGGACGGTCTCTTAATGATACGTAAATATTGGAATAATAAGTTGATGTTCAGGTATGTGTGACCATTAGATTACCTGTTCATACTGATCAACAAGCTCAAATATATCACCGGAATGTGGATGATCGCAATACAATTTCATGAAATCTCTAAATAAGCCACCACAACCTAAGAAACACAATACAAATGGAAGGTTAGCATGCTGAACACAAACATTGTTAAGAGACCAACCACGAAATTCGTATGGAAATTCTTATAAATCCCATAATTGATAAAATTTAGCTTAATTAGAAAATGTCGCTTTCTATTCTAAATTCGATATTCTTTTTTATGCAGGATGGAATAATTTATTATTTAGAGTTGATTAAGCAATGATTTTCACAAATCCTAGCAACTCGGCTAATCAGCATTCACTAATAATAATAATACTAGATCGTCACCTGAATCTCAAAAGTCACATAAACTCTATCTGTAAGAAGGCCAGTGCATGTGTTGCAACTCTCAACAGACTGAGAGGGCTTATCCCACAAGAGAAATCTCTCCTTTTATGTAATGCATTCGTATTTTCGCATTTTCGCATTTTCGCTATGCGCCGATTGTTTGGATGTTTTGCTGTATATCATCATATATGTCCATTGAGAAACAACATAAACGAGCTCTGAGGGCAGTTACTGGTCGTTTCGATTTGGACTATGTCGGACTACTGCAAAACACTTCATCAAAATGTGTACACAAATCACACTTACGTCATCTGATTAGTGAAGTCGATGAAAGGTCTGAACCCATCATTCATGCAGGAAATTTAGACTGCGAAAACTGTTCCATATGGTCTCAGGAACTCAAATCTCTTATCGTTACCTAGTGGTAGGACTACGAGATTTGGGTTAAATACTTTCCGCTTCCGTGGAAGTTTGCTTTTGAACAATATTCCAAGTGAAATAATAAACTCTGCCACACTCGAATTGTTCAAAAGTTCTTTGCAATCACTTGAGTTTCAACTCTCTGCGGCTGAAAAATTTGTAATTAAAATGATGGTTTCAAACCTTATGTAGTTTGTGTTTATTAGTATATTCTAGGTGCTATTGTAAAACCAACTTTAAAAAATGTGAATAAATAAATAAATAAAATTAAGGCACATTCCACAAAATTTATATCGAAATTCGTAACATTTTTCATACAGAAGGAGTGTCTTTGTGCAGACTATGTTCAGTGTACGCACTAAGACCATTCTTCTGCGATGAAAATGGTACAATTTGTGATACAAATTTTGAGGACGGTTTCTAATAAATAACAAAATGTTGGAAAGACATGCCATATTTCCTCTAATTAGCGCTGGGTCTCAAATAAGCGTGGCCCTCTACTAAGCGCCTCTTTAAACCTAGTATATTTTATAATCGCTGCCCTCTAATAAGCGCCTCCTTCTAATAAGCGCTGCACCTACAATTATTATTACAAACAATAGCAATATACCAAGCGGATTAATGATAAAGAAATTTGCATGCTCTACTATCTTCAGGAGATGGTTTGAATTGAAATTTCGATAGGAAATTTGTGAAAACAAAACCTTTTCTCCTTTTCACATTTTGAGGAAAATCTTATAAGTGCCCCCCCATTTAATAAGCGCCTGTGGCTAGGGTTCAAACAATAAAATAAGCGGAAATAATAAGAGGAAATACGGTAAGGTACCTTCCATGGATGGATTATTTTCGATCAAAACTGATGTGTTGTTTGTAACGTCATGATTTCTTTCTCCAATGCTTGTATTCAATGCAAAAGAAGACTAAAAGTCGAAAAAATAAAATATAACCATAACTACCATAACACCACCTGGCAGTCCACCAATCTGACGCTGGCCCTTGAATTATGATGGTGAAGTGCCCCTTTGTGTAAAATAGTCCTAAAAATAACTAGTTTTCTTTGTAAAAGGTACTGTTAGGTCTCTTTTACAGAAGTATTACCCTTACAAAACTGAACTGACCTCTTATTCTAGATTAAGCACTCAATGGATATAATAATCCATAATTCATTAGTTTCTGTACGTTTGTGAGAACTTTCATATAGGATATTATAGTTTATTTGAACAGGAAAAATATTCCAAGAAAAATCTCAAACATTGTAGGCCATTTGAAATCCGGAAAAGTTTCATCCTTGGCTAGTATCATGAAATCATATCTGGAAGTAGTTGTGGGTCACTATTTAAAAATATTAGTTTGAATTAAAGTGGTGTGATAATAAAACAATGAATTTTAGAAAAATTGCAGAAGAATGTGTTTTGAACAAACATTTTTCAAAACAAATGCAAACAAGACAAAATTTATATAGCGACATATATTTTCTTTTTAACTTATACCTCTCCTATGGCTGTTAGGAGAGGGTTACACCATTTCCTCTTAGTAATAACATATCTGTCTCTGAGCTTTAATAACACTTGTGTGCCAACCATATGACTCAGAAACATGGCATGCGCCACTTTGCAGAGTAACAGACTGATGGCAGTAATTCCAGGGACACTGATAATACCCACTGATTTGAACAGGGAACCCTTCATTTATAAGCACAAAGTGTTACCACTTTGCCACTACATTATCTTAAAATATAGACTATACCTGTAATAGACTGCCATTATTTTTTCTGTATGGACTTCCAGGTGTTTCATTCAAGGAAGTATTACGGAACTAAGAAATATCAAATGGACCAAGAGTTGATTATTTAACATATGCAGTGAGACAGCTATGGTTTTGAGTAGGGAACAGGGGGGATAATTCTTTTGATTTATATCATAATATTTCATACAAATTGCAGAAACTACAGAAACAATCTGTTCGAAATCAACGATTGAAGGTCTGTGTGAGTGACAAAAGAATTTGTTTCAAAAGCTGATTAGAACTAACACTAATAACACTGATAACGAGATGAAGAGTAAGTTGACAAATGATGTATAACAAAATTGTACAATTTTCATCACAGAAGAAGTGTATTTGTGTGACATTTCTTCTATGATGAAAATTGATGTTGATGGTCCCTAATTAGTGAATCTCACATCATGAAATATGCTCAGAGCAGTCGAGAGAAGACTAGTTTTATGCATATCCACAGTAAATTTTTCAGAAATAACACCGCTTGATAAGCTTCGGAAATGTTTTTTGTACGTTCCGTACCTGAAATGGCGAAGCATGTTTTTCGGTAGCTTTGCGGACTAAAGAAAATATATGTATGTAGAAATAATATATATATCTAAAAGTAATATTCTAAGCATTAAGTTTATTTATCTAAGAGGCCATATAAATAATTGGCACACTGTTAAACATCATTATTAACATTGAAGTGTGAGATTTTAAAGGGAGCTGTCTTAGTGTGTCAGTCTGTGAAACCTGTTCTAATTCATTATAAAAATAAGAAATAAGTTTTCTAACTTTCAGCATGTATATATACTAATTATACTCTCTCATAGAAATTCAAATATTCATTTTCAGAAATGTAATTATTGTACTCACATAGAATTTCTTTGCTTGCAGTTCGAGGCAGGAATGGTTTAGGCGTACCCGCTTCTTTTATTAAAGGAGAAGCTGAACGATAACCTGGTGTTGCTGATTCTTCTAGGATCTGGAGTGCTAACTGTTTTGTTAAGGTTTAATGTTAGAGTTCGATTTTATTATTATGCTAACAACATGAAAATGTTTAACACACTAAACAAATAAGACACTCCAAAGCATTAAAAGCACTTCAAGCTGCACAGTGTGACCGAAAATAACTTTCCATTAGGAATTTTGTGGACAGATTGGTTCACGTCAGATTTCCTTACTGGATATTATTATTATGCTAATCACAGTTGACATCCATAAAACAGCCACTAAATATTGTAAATAATTACGTAGTATTTGCATCCGTTACACAGAAATTGAAAAGGATACATTTTTTCACACCTAACTGTTTACGTAAACTTTTATCCATCTAAAAAATAATGGATGAAATTATTTTTTTCCTGGCCAAAGATAACAAAGACTGTATATAAAGATTGCCTTGAAATATCAGCCCTTTTCAAGGAATAAGAAATGTTTCCTGAAAATTTCGAAGGATATCATCATATTTGGCCAGGTGAGCAGTAGCTTGCGCAAATTTACCAAATTTATTTATTTTTTATAGTTAAAGCAGAACTAATGCCAAAAAAATATTTTTCTAGAGAATTGCTAGATACGCTCCAATTGGCATAAAAAACTGCCTGGCAAAATATTTTTTAATGAAAACCTTTAAAACGCGAGTTATTGAGCTTTTTGTTCACAAATATTGTTCAACGCTAGTCTCCATTTAATTTCTAAAACTGAAAATATTAATTTTCTACAAACATTATTTTGTTTATTCATATCAGTGTATGGCGAAAGAGAAAGAGAAATAATATTTGAAACAAAATAGGTGATTTTCTGAACATTTGATCTTTTATAACAATTGTTTAATAATGAAACAGATGCTTTACTTGAATATAAAAACATATAAAAACACTAAACATTAAAAAAATGTATAGCGTGTATGGATAAGCGTGTGGAAAATAACCTTTTACATTTCACGAGGACACCAACTAAACTGTGGCCAGTTTCCTTCTTGTGAGTATCAATTTATCTATTGTAATAAAATTCGGTTAAAAAACGAAACAAGTTAAAATTTAGCAAAAGCTTTTCAATTTTAAAAGGAGCACAAAAGTCAAGTACCTAGGTGTGCTTTTTGATCAGAAAATGCAATGGCAGGAGCATATAAAAACA
>JAUCNQ010116429.1:0-11089 GCA_032352715.1 Bougainvillia muscus
TATTTTTACATATAGATTCCAAAAATGCCAAAAAGTATGCTTCTAACATGACAAAAAAGCGAAATTGCATTTGGCCCGTGACTAAATTGTAATTTGATTGGATGACAATGAAAACCAAAATATGAAATTTTCAAGTACATTCTTTTTTTATAACAACAATTTCTTAAGAGACTTGAAAGGTAAAAATTTGGAGAATAAGAACAAATTGAGGCTTAAATTCCAATAAAATAAGAACATTGATGCTGAGATGATGAATTTACTTGGTTCTTATCAAAAAGGGGAAAATCACACACCTTATAATATTTTAGTGCAGATTTACTTTTATGATGAGCTACAATGGGAAATTTTGCTAATGTTGCTAATTTTGGTGGCGTTGGTTTAATTTGGCGTATTAACATTTCTTTAAAAAAAATGGCATGGATTTATTTTGGCGAAACGTGTATTTTTTTATGTTTGGCGCGTGGATTTAATTAGGCGGATTTTAGCAAAATCCGCCAATTCCGCCAAATTTTCTCCACGTCAAAATTTCTCTTCTTTTTAAGGTAAGTGATTCTTTGTAGCGGGGAGTTTGGAGACGTGCAAGCAAGAAAACTGCACAAATCAGTCGTTGACAGAAAATTGACAGTTGGCAACACAATGAAAATTACTGTAAACGTCTATTATTTATTGCGTTTGTTAACCGATATTTGCCTTTTTTTATTCAGGGACTGATATTTACCACTAAAAAAGGCAGTCTAAATAAAGACTGTATATATCAAGCACCGGCTGAAAAAAAAGTGGACGTCTGATAATTATTAGTCAATGACTGTAAATAGCATAGTCACTAATTGTAAGTAGTAGCCACATTGTAGACAGAAAATCAACAGTCGGTATCGGTTTTTTTACTTTTGCGAGTAGAAGACTTTCAGGAATTTCGCGAATATCGCGAATATGAGAGTATAGAAACTTTCAGGAATTTCGCGAATATCGAAAAATTTGGGAAAGTAAAGCGTTGCGAAAAATTCTATATCAATCAATATATATATATAGATATCTCTAACCGATATTTGCTTTTTTCATCCAGCAACTGATATTTATAATATTTGTCAGCATCAGACGACTGGTGTAAAAAACATTAAACAAGCGTAAACATTGAAATTAACAGTTAGTCACTGACTGAAATAAATAGCTCAATTATCGACAGAAAAAGCAGTCATCGAAAGAAAAAAGCAAATGTATATATATCTGTGAGCAACTGGAAAAAGCAGTGTCGGTGAAAGCAGTTTGTAGCTAGTCGTGAAAGCACTCCACGTACAAAGGTGCTGCTTTTTCGTAAAACCGTGTAAGAATTACGGAGTTACGGGGGCCGTCCCGATTCGTTTGGGATAATTATTCCCTCGTCATAACCTCGTTATTTATTGAGCGGTAAGTATCACTTCATAAAAAAAGCGTTAACTTCCCTGTATATATGTTTTAATAAAGTATTTTTACGGGCACAACTAGCTTGTCGGCACCCTCCCCTCGTCTTGTCTCTCAATGTCAAGAACAGTGGCAGTCATATGTATATCACATCGTTATTATATAATGGAAGAGTTTTTGTTTATGTGCATTTTCAGTGACACTTCTGCCTTCTGCATTCATTTATACCAAGTTGCTAGGAACATGTGTATGTTACAGACCATCAGCTATATATTTAACATCAAAAAATATTTGAAATGAAGCCAGGAGGTGCCAGAGGAGAAGAGTGTCAGAGGCAGGCTGGTTTTCGACTCAATACATACATTCTTCTCATGCTAGTATATATAGCTAGATGGAGCGCAGGAGGGTCGCGACACACCATACAGATAGCTATCTGACAACATTTTTGCGAAGCTTCCAAACTCTCAGAATAGCATCCAAAAAAGGTTGTCAAACGGTAGCTACTTTATGTCTTTCACAAGAAGCCAACTTTTCGTTGTGTTTTTCGTAAATGTAGATACAGTGACTGAAAAGGGTTTTAGATAACTTATCTAATATTCTTTGATATTGTTTGTCTTCTTCTTTGATTTCTCAAAGAAAGCTTGCTTGCTTGGGAACCACTTTCAGTTTCGCGTAATCAGCAGAAGAAATCCAGCGAAAACCTTTATTCTTCTATATCGCACATGACGTGACATTTAAGCCCACGTGACATGGTAGTTATAAGAATTCAGTCTGTGATCAGCACTAGAAATTGCGCAGTTTGGAGATTAAACCCTATATTCTCCTTACTAATGAGCTTCGCACATCTTAAAATGCGGTAACAGTTTGGCAATGAGACCCCTTGGTGCCAAAATGGTAGCCATCCAAATTTTCATTTCGCTATTGAAAATCTATGCGTCTTTTAAATTTTTTGATCTTTGGCAAATTGTGCTCCGCATCCCAAACTAAAGTTTGGAAGCTTCGCAAAAATATGTTCATAGTAATATCTCTAAGAACCTCTGTATACTCTATTAAACTCGCGAAACCGTTGATAAACTAGACCAATTTGAGATGGACTAAAACCCATTCCTCCTAGAAAGATAAAAATGCTTTATAATAACAAGATGCCGATTTGTGCATATTTATGATTGAATATTTATTGTTTCACATTAGAAAACAAACTTTAACCAATAGGAAAACCCTCAACTATTAGTTACAATGCAACAAGGTTGATTTAGGGTGAGTCTCAATAGGGTTCGATTCATTAATTTCATTTTATTCCTGTTTACATTTCAATTTATATTTAGAACAATTGTTTTGTATAACCTTTGTGTGTACAGTGATGCTAGAGAGTTGAGAGTCGCACAGTGTAATCAACGACGGTAACAATGACTTCACCTTTTTACATATAGGCTACTTACATTCCATCCATCAAGATGGGATTCATGTAGCCTTTATACACAATGGTTCAATATTCGTTGTTGTAGCAGATTAGTAGATTAAACTGTGTGTAAACTTCTTATTACATCTGAAATGAAAATGGAACGACTTGTGAGACGAATGATCCTTATAATTAGAAACACGTCAGTGTCTAGTGTACTAAAGTTTTAAATGTTCTGGAACAAATTTGACATCTATAAAAGATAGGCTAGGATGGTTGGATGTCCTGATCAATACACGCATGTGGACAACGGAATGCACTAAACTGAGAAACCTTCAGATGATGAAAACAAATCCTTTCGTTGCATGAAAATTGCGATAATGTAAGACCGAATATATGTTATTTCAGTCAACCCTAGATATCTCGAACGTGGTTTATCTTGATCCTACTTTACTTGGGGGGGGGGGGGGGGGGGGTAAAATTACCCCCCTAGAAAAAATTTTTTAATATCTCCAGAACGCTTTAAGATTAAAGCACAAAATGTTGACCCTGTGTATCACCTTTAGTTTTGAATATGTGTACTAAATGTCATAGGAGTACCATGCGTATGTTACGAGATACAGGTCATTTGTCAAAACC
Source organism: Bougainvillia muscus (assembly GCA_032352715.1). NCBI lineage: Eukaryota > Metazoa > Cnidaria > Hydrozoa > Anthoathecata > Bougainvilliidae > Bougainvillia > Bougainvillia muscus. Next base: position 3,437 of record JAUCNQ010116429.1, read on the forward strand.
ACCCGAAGAAAAAAAGGAAAAAAAGTTTTAGAAAATGCTGACGTAAGCAAAATTGAAAGCAAATGGGTGTGTAAAAGTTTATTATATAAAAGCACCTTTCTAATACCATTCTAACGAGGGGTCAACCACTTCTGAGTCGCCCACGTTTTCACCACGTCCCACGAAAAATGCTGATATCATCACAAAAATGACATCATGCGAAAAATAATGACGTCATTCGAAACCTCTTGTGTTACTTTATAATCGAGGTAAGTTTCATTATCCTAGGACAATTATTATAGATTTTAACCAGGGGGGTAATTTTACCCACCCTCAAGTGTTTAGCGTCCATCAAAAAGTCCAAGTAAAATAGGGTTAATATAGATTCCAATGAATTCCATGCGGTGTTTGTGTCATTTGTGTCATATACAGCACTCCAGTTTGCGTTGGAATGATAGTAATTTACCTTATTTGGATCGTAGTGAGTGTAGTCACGACATTGTATTGTGATGTCTGGAATCTTGATCTGTTTATTTTTCTTTTACAATCTATGATGTCATGATCACTAAGGGATGATTGTATTACTTTACTGTCGCAAACGTTCTCTGGGCGATTAGTTAAAATGACGTCAATGAGCGTCTGCAATTCGACTGTAATTCTGGTCGGGTCTTTGATAATTTATTTTAATCCTTGGAGAATCTTTGAATGGTTGGTGCGATCTTTTATCGAGGTAATTAAGGTTACGATCACCGATAATGATACAGTCTTTATTTTCCGCGTTAACTTTAACGATCGAGCTAATAAAATCCTTTTCAAAACTTTTACTTAAATATTTACTACTATCACGTGGACGAACACTATACACATAACAAAGCTTTTTGTGCTTTTTTGTTTAATTTCAATCCAGATAGCCTCAAGGTTTGCCTGTCAAGATCATATCTTCTTACATACTCGATTCCATCCTTGATGTAAACTCCTACTCTTCCATCTTTATCATTTATTCGATCTTTCCGTTCAAACTGATACCCCCAAATGTTAACTAGAAAGGTTGGCAGTGAATCTTTTAATAAGGTTTCAGTAACTCCAAAGATTTTAGTATTATTTGTAAACAAAAAATAATTCTTTCTTACCTGACAAGCCACGTATATGTTGATGTAATATTGTAAAATTACTTTCACTCCATAATGCGGGGTCAGTGCATGTCTCAATGCTCCCAGAAAGAAGTATTACTAACGAGAAATACGGTGATAAATTTCGTAGCTTTATGTTTACGTTTATTCTTGACGCCCACAGGCTTGAAAATGCATAACTATCCTCAAAAACAATAGCATCTGTGTTGTATTTATGTTCAAAGACAGCACCATAAACATCTCCACTGATAAAAATAGTTTTCTTCTTCCAAAAAGCAAGCATTAATAATAGTAATATTGGGAGCAAGAATATACGTCCTGCCGCCATCATGTCTTAGTTTAAACTCTATAAAAACATAGGGCAAATATGCTCTCCCTGTCAGAATTATTTTTTAATAATCTTTGAAGCATTAGGTCCTAGTAATTGAATCTTCGTCACTTTTAGTACAAAACCATTTCGCATGTTTTGGCAAAGTATCAGGGTCTTAGATAATATATAACAGAAGTTAGAGGTAATTAGTAAAGACCATTTATCAAAATTACGGTTAATTACAGCCAAATCCTTACAAACTTTGAGCAAGCATAAGTGCAGATTGCAATTCCTTATACCTGTGCTAAGTTTCAACTTCTAAACATTATCCTGACGGAAATTAGATAGGGGAGGGCAGATATCCCCCCAGTGGAAATAAGTTCTCGCAGGATCCCAGGGAAAACAGGGTTAATTTGTTTCCATTTTCCTTCGGAAGAGATATTTTATCAGAGCTCTTTGGCAAAAGCTATTTCCCAACGACATGCGTCAAAGGTTTCCTTGTCTTTCTTTCCTTCTCTCATTGATTGAGCATCAAAACGGTTACGACATGCAAGTAAGTCGTCTGCAATTCCACTACAGCGCCACAGCAACATTTCATATTTATTTGTAACTTCCGAGCCATTTTCCCTTGGAAGCTTTCTGTGTCGGTAGCAGAACGCGCGGTCGTGAAGGATAAAGGACAATATTTTATTTATGTTATTCAATAGTTACTTTTCATCACGGCGATCTGGCTGTCAACCGATGTCGAGTCAAAGTCTCACCAGATACTCAATCTTTTGCCACACTTGTACAGTATTTTATATCTGATAGGCATTACGCTCAACTATGCCCTGATTTCAGGATTAAGCCTATCATCAGCTCTTTATCACACAATTTATTTATTTTAGAAAAAACCTTACCTTCATTTTCTTAGAAATCAAATAATCTTGTGCAATTCGAATCTGATTTCCATGATGGAAAATTCATTCAGTATCAGAGGCGGACTCAGAACATGCTTTTACCTATTCTAAGTAACAGAATGGAGATTGAGACCATGCTCAAACTCATTAATTTTTAATTGCTTTTGTATGATAATTGGTCTTTAAAGACCCATTATAATACAAAAGCTATTAAGAATTAAAACGTTTAGTACTTCATCGTGCTGTTCTGACTAGGGTAAGATCCGCCACTGAATATCCATGTGTGTATCACTTAAAAACTGGGGTCAGTTTTTTTACTGGAGAACTAGCAAGTATGAGGGCACTTGTTATTCATATGTGAATAGTTCTTTAGCTATAATTAATTTCCTAGGCTACATTATATGGTTGTATTGTGTTGTAAATCCTATATTCTATGAGTTTCTTTAGGTGAGTTGGTTATAGATATTTTTACCGTTAGCTAGACAAGCCATGAGAGAATTCGTGCGTAAACAATAATTTTCTTTTCCGTCTGTATTGATACAGAGACACTTGGAGAACACATTTATTTATACATACAGAGTTTTGATATATCTTGTATATATATATATGAGAAGGAGAATTAATGTGTTACGTTTTAACAACGCAAATTCTTCAATTGAAAATAAACTGAGAGTTTTCTATGAGCTTTTTGGTACTTTTTGTAATTGTGCTAGTGACAGTCGCAGATCCAGCCCTAGTCAGAGCATTACGATGGTGTATAAGTACTGTTAATTCTTAATTATATTATGTATGACGCTAGGTCTGTACAGACCCAGCGACATACATAATATAATTAAAATTAATGACTTTGAGTACTCCTCTTACTGTTGTGACTAAGGAAAAGCATGTTCTAAATCCGCCTCTGGTGCTAGTGATCAGAAGAAACTGAACTGAATTTTTATGTTAATTATATGAGTAAGATTAATGAGATAACCGAGCTTCAAACCATTGTTGGGACGTCTGGAAATGTTCATCTATCATGGGTTGTTTATATATTGTCCTTTTGTTTGCAAACACTATATTCATGTTGAACAATCGAATATTATCCGATCCTGAGTCCTTCTTGGTGTGCTGCAACAATGCAAACTTATTAACGTGCTTTTACCAACAATCTCTATTCTCATGCAGTGTCAGTGATTCTACTTTTGAAAAAAGTTATTTGCCTTAAAAATGTCATATACAAATATAACATAACGAAAGTTTTAGTTGATACCAAATAAAGCAATACATGGAGGTTTCTATTTTTAATACCTTCAGCTTTGGCTATATCGGCATATTAACCGAAAACAATTGATAATAATTCCAGCATCATATCACTGATTAGTTGTATATGCGCAGTGGTGGATCCAGCTCTAGTCGGAGCAATACGAGGAAGTTCTAAAAGTTTTAATTCTTAATAGCCTTCTGTATGATGAAACAAATGGTTCTTAAGAGACCCATCTTCATACAGAAAGCTATCAGAACAAATGACTTTGAGCATGCTTTGAATCTCCATTTCAGTGCTGTGACTAGGTAAAACCGGGTCCTAAGTCCGTTGATATGGTAATTGTGTATTCGTTTCTGTATCCTTCTCTCCATGTTTCAGACCTTTTAATGTACTACTCTTATGTAGTCACTACACATACACTCTCCTGTCAGCAGGATAACCATAATAAATAAGTTTTGAAGGAGCCTTCCCACTTCTCCATGCTTTATGCCTTTAGCATGTATCTTATGACTAACTTATGAATAGAGCGAGCTGGTGAGGTAGCAGTTAATGCTAAAAGCATTGTCAGTTTGTGAGTTACAATTTTGTCAGACAATTCTGAATTCCTTCCAAGAGAAGTTATATAATCCATAACTTGGTCCACATTCTAGATAAAAGAATACCTGAGTTGAGGAGATCTAGTGTTAAATGACCCTTGAGACTAACTGGCATACTAATGGATGATCTTCAACTGGATTACTATCGACATAGACATGATAGGCTTCAATAGCAGATTGATAAGAACATGACAGATAAAAAATTTAAAATATCATTCACAGGACATTGAATCGGATTAATCTCTCTTTCACCACACCAGCTAGTCCACATTCTGCAAGACGATTCGTAATTCTCCAAAGTACCTGATGACCTTGAATTGATGAAAAGCGTGTCTGCTCCCTTAGAAACTCCCTCGGTTTGGAGTCCTGTCCTGAAACTACCCATGCCACTAATCTCAGAGATTTGTTTAGAACCAGAGGATGTGTATCTCCTTGGGGATTTACCAACAGTTTTTGATTCGTTGGCAGAAGTAAGGGATTTGGTACAGACATTTGTAACAGTTGACTGTACCAGGGCTGGATTTGCCATGCTGGTGTTACTATTATCATTCTCAACAGAGTTTCCCTCCTGATTTTTGCCAGGACGGCGCCTATCTTTCAAAATTGGTGAAAACCCATACAAGTATCCCCCCCCAAAAAAAATTTGTTTTGCATTGCATGCTGACCTAGGCTGAAAAAATCTGCGTTCCAGGTGTAATACCTTCTTGTCTAATGACTTATTCTTGAGGCAAACAGGTCTATGCTGGGTATAAAGTGTTTTTGGCATATCTCGTTGAATACGTTTCTGTTCAACATCCACTCTGAGTTGTGGTGAAGTATTGACTCCTAATCTGCTCTCACGTTTAGAGTACTCGGGAGATCCTCTGCAGTAATTGTGATCGAACGATGAAGTAAATACTGCCAAATTACCTTTGAAACCTGTGTCAATTTTTGTTTGTATGTTCCCCACATTTCAGGAGATAAGCTATGGCTGTTGCGTTGTCTATCTGGAGATGTAATGATTTTACATGTGGAAATTTCTTTGTAAAAGTCAATATCTCATATTTCACTGCCACCAGTTCTAGTACATTTATGTGTTGCAACCTCTCCTGAGCCGTCCAGAGTCTTCCTGTGGAGATCCCCTGGCAATAAGCACCACATCTTTTCTTCCAGATATCTGTCAGAATCAGAATTTCGGGAGCCGATGGTACAATGCCCCTGCCGTTCATCGAGTCTAGATGTACAACCCACCATAAAAGCTCTTCTAACAAATTTTGGTTTAATAGTATCATTTGTTGATAATTTGGAGAATTTTTCAGCGCTCTTATATGTTGTTCCTGCAGATAACGATATTGTAGCCTTGCCGGAAGCACAGCTTGGAGGGTTGAACATAATCTGCCTATCAATTTGGTTAGGCCTAACAAAGTGATCTCTGGGTTCAGATATTGATCTCAGCATTGTTTTTACTATTGTTCTCAATTTTTCGTGGTCAAAGACAATGTATTGGTTTTGGAATTCACAATTAGTCCCAGAAAATCTAACTCCTGGTACGGTCAAAAAGATTTTTGATTTTTGATTTTTTTGTGTTCATTAAAACCCTAAATGCTGTAGAAGACAAATAACTGTGTCCCTGCTAATAAGAAGACCCTCTATTGTCTGGTGCATTAGTATCATGTCGTCCAGATAAATTATTGTTCTGCTATTTAAGCTCCTTAAAATTGCTATTGGGATTTTGGGTAATTTGACAAACAACCAGGGAGCTGGCCCTAGACCAAAGCATAGGCAAAGAAATTCGTGAAGGCTTCAGTTGAAGTAAAACCTTACATAATTGCGAGAATTATTGTGCATAGGGATGCAGAAGTAGGCGTCCTTCAAATCGAGCTTGCACATAAAATTTTACGTTTTTCTGTTTTAAACGCATTAAATTCTCCATTTTGAAATGCTCGTATGGCAAATAATTGTTCAGACCATAAAATTTATCACAGGTCGATAACTCCCATCCTTCTTGCTTACCAAAAACAGCTTACTCTGAAAACACACTGTATGGCTCCTTCCTCCCACATTTCCTCGATTTCCGTCCGGACAAGTTTTGTTGTTGTTTGAAATAAACTGGGGAACGAGGAACTTGATTTTGTTCGGGTGTGCTGTGAAATGGGACTTGTATGCCCCGAGTTATCTCCAGGATTTTTGGGTCCTGAGTAAGCTTTTCTCAAGCTGGAAGAAAGTATTTTAATCTTTCTGCTAGATGAACTTTTGGAATATCATCTGCCCTCATCAATGGGTGCAGATGTTTTAACTTGAGTTCGCATGTTTAATTCTGAACTTTCTCTTACCTCTGTTGTTATTGTTGAAGCTGCCTCTTCGTCTTTCACCACCATGTTGTTGACGGTTTTGTCTCGATGAAAAAGATGGCGTGTTTTCTCGATTGTTGTTGATTTTAAACAGGCGTCTGACCCACCGTTGTTTTGGGCGTTCCTGGGTGGGCCGCCCTTATAAAAGGGATGAATCTTTATCAGATCTGATGATAATGGTGAAGAAAACTGTTTTATCGTTTCTCGTTACTTCTTTCTAGTTTTAGTAATCTCGGCTATGTGCTTACTGAACTTCTTACCGAAGATTCCCTTTTCATCTTCTAACTGCAAAACTTCTTTCTTTTCTTTCAAGCATGTCTTGTGTTAAATAACTGTAATATCTTGATGTGTATTGTACATCATCATGACCTGAGATAGACACTGCATGAAAAATCATGTTATCCAATTGCCTTTTTCGATTTCCGATGGAGAACAGCAGGTTTCCCAATTGGATAACATGATTTTTCACGTAGTGAGACTCCTTGTATGAATTCATGTCTGAAGACACAATCCAAACGATACTGAAAAGTTGTTTTATCAAGATCTTTTTCGTTCGTTGATGTTTTATTAAATGGAAGGGACTATGGTATTTATTCCGAGTTCATATCCACACTGTGTTACAACAAATATAGCATGTTCTGGGAAGACATTGCAGAACAACCATAATGATGGAGATATTCCAGGATCAAATATGGAACAACTAACAAATAACTTTCTGTCTGCATCCCGCATGGCAGCAATATCATCATTATCATCATCAAGTTTTTTAAGTTTTTGCTTTCTTTACCTCTATGATTTTATTTATTTATTTATTCTTTATTCAAAGTCGAAGATTACAAGGTTTGAAGGTTTGTTGATAAAATTATCTAAAAAAATAAAATACCGTCTTACACGGACAGTGCAAAAATAGGCTAAGACTGCACTGTCAGAGTGAGAGTAGTTAGCCAAATTGTTGGCTAATTAAAATCGACTATGTATATAAAATTAAACTGAATATATCCAAGATTTTGTACAAAAGTTGCACAAAGACGCAATTTGCAGCCCAGAGAAGGTTATAATTTCACTGCAGCACAAAAACCATCAAACGACTCGACGCAATTAAGGCTGCGGTCTGCAAAATAGCCCAAATCCGGAATTCGTAAAAACCTCTACTTCACGGTTTT
>JAUCNQ010116440.1:0-11086 GCA_032352715.1 Bougainvillia muscus
GACGTCTCTAAGACGAGTTACTCGTCTCGGAAAAGACGTCTTTAAGACGTGATTAATACCAGTTTTGCCCACTGGGATAGATTTAAGACAAATTTCGCGTGTATTTATTATCGCGAATTTGGCCAAAATTCGCGAAGTTCGCGAAAATTAGTACTCGCGAAAATTTCTACGCTTAAGGTAACTATAGGGCCCGTTTGCTTTATAAATTCGCTTCATTCCTATCAATTTACATCTCAGATGAAGCGTTATTGTGCACATTTTGTACGCACAATAACCCTTCTTCTGAGATAAATGAAGAGATATTTTTGAAACGAACATGCATTTTTTTTTTCTATTCATAAACACAAGTTACAAAACTTAAGAAGGGACAGATACAAATACTCTTGATACCACACGGGAGAAGAACTCACCTGTAAGGTACTGTACACAGAAAAAGAACAAAATCAAAATAAGATATAGTACTGAAAAATAAAGCTGAATTTGTACTTAGGTCATGGTTGTTTAGAAAAGGGGACAATCAAATCTTTCTGTATTTTTCTAGTAAGAAATAGTCAGTTCTAATATAGAAGCATTCACATTTTTAGAGTAAAGATGTGAATTACCATAAAAGAGGATTCTGGCTAAGTTTAGATTGAAAAGATTCTTAATCCCTGCATCAAGTTTAAAAACACTGTCAAAGAGAATTTTACGGTTGCATGTGTAAATAGGGCATAGCAGCATAAAATGTATCACAGATTCAGATTCTAATAAATTGCAACTGCATGGTGGGTTGAGAGTATCCTGAAAATTATACTTAAATTTATGTTCTCTTAAATGGCTAAATTCTAGCCTAAGACGAGTCAGACATCTTAAAGCAATAGGATCATGAACATTATAAACTTCAGATCCTGAAGGTCTGATAAATCGAAGAAGAGAGTTCTTAAATATACTTACAGATTCAGAGGTTCGGATATTGTGACTTAAATTATTCCACTGATTAACACAACACTGGAAACAGGTATTACCATAATAGTCATGGTTAAATCTCATTTTAGAAAACATTTTTTTTCTTTCAGTATTGTGGGAAAATTGTAGGTTAGGAATATGATTTTTTAGATAGTCAGAAGATTTACCATTTACTATTTTCCAGAACGAGCACAATCTACGATACCATCGACGGTCAGATTCCAAATCTAGCTCTTGATAAATTCGGTACCTAGAAGCTCCTCTTATAGCACCTGTTATCGCAGGGGCGGCATTATATTGAACAGATTCTACCTTATTCAAGAACGAGTCAATATTAGGACGATCATATATTAGTTCAAGCTGTGGTCTTACATTTGACTTATAAATTGTTAATAATGAATTCCGAGGCAAGTCCTTATATAATCTTCTAATCATTCCTATGACTTTGTTGACTTTCGTTATCTTCTCAGTCAGGTGAAGATCAAAGTTAAGATTAGAATCAAGAGTCATACCAAGGTGTTTGTGAGACGGAATGGAAACTACTAGGCTATTATTAAATGTTAAAATTGAGTGTAATGGTGGTTTGAGCTTAAGCGAAATAATGACCACGGCAGCTTGTTTGTTGGGATACGGATTAAATGACATCTTCCACTGAAAGGCCCATTCTTTAATTCGGGTGAGATCAGCGTTCATTAATCTCACTCGTTTTATTTACATTTGAAACAATCGAAAAAAGGCACGTGTCATCGGCAAACAATTTAATGTAAGATTTTAGTCCATCAGGTAAGTCGTTGATGTAAAAAAGAAAAAGTAACGGACCTAGAACTGATCCTTGAGGAACACCAGCATTTACATTTGCCCAAGAGGAAGTTAGACCATTTAGGACTACTCTTTGTTTTCTATCGGTAAGATAATTTTTTAGAAGCTCGTACCTACCTACCTCGTACCTACCTTCAACTCCATAATACTTTAATTTATGAAAAAGTCCTTCGTACCAAACTTTGTTAAACGATTTAGACATATCAAGAAATACACCGCGAGCCTGGAGAGAGGGATTTCCATCGAAAGCTTTGTAAATATCATCAGTTATACTGAGTAATTGAGATATGCAAGAGTCGGCCAGGAATAAAGCCAGATTGATTTTTTTACAATTATGTTATTTTCTTTTAGATAGCTAAATAGATTATTGTACAAGACTATTTCAAGCATCTTTGCAAAGATAGGTAGAAGGCTAATGGGTCTATAGTTTTTAACTAGGTTCTTCTCCTCTTTCTTGTGAACCGGTACTATGTTGGCACACTGCCAGGATTTGGGAAAAATTCCCGTTTCAAAGGCTGCTTTAAATATTATTGACAAAGGAGTAGTAAGTGTATCACCACAAAGTTTTATCATTCTGATAGATATTTTTCGTCCCACCCATGTGCTTTGTTCGGTTTAAGATCTTTGATATATCATTGCTGTTAATTGACAGTTTACTTAGGCGACTATTAGTTTTAAAAGAAAAGTTCGGTAAAATACTATCATTATCGAAGATATTACATAGGTTTGAAAAGTAATTATTAGAAATATTCGCTTTATTCAAAAAATTAATTTCAAAATGGTCATTCACTAGAAGAGGAGGAATAGCTGGAATTTTAATTTTTCCTAAGTAACCAATCATAATTGCTTTCGGTCCTAACAATGGATCATTTAATTTTTTCCCAAGACTTTTGAAATGTGTTCCTTTGCTGGACGAAATTTGATCGGAGCAGTTTTTTGACAGGTTGTCTAAGGCTAATTTATCTCCCACTCTCCTTCCGTTTGCAATGTACTTCATGTAAAGCCTATTTTTCTTACGTAGCAAAGTTTTGATATTACTTGTTATCCAAGGAGGATCAAGTATAACTGCAAGTGATGGTTTTGTGAGGAATAAAATTTCGAAAGACGGAAGCATCCCTCCAGAGGTGTTCTTCAAAATATCTGTTCGGTAAATATGTAACAAATATTTAAAAAATCGAACATGGTGGAGTGCATTTTTAGCATTGTTGCAGGCTTTAAGCCTACAACAATGCTAAAAATGAACTCCACCAAGGACACTTCTGTAGGAATATTTCAAATATTTACCGAACACATATTTTGAAGAACACATACAGATGGCTGCTTCCAGAAAGATGTTCAACAGTGTCAACGTTAGAAGATCTACTTGCTGGTTTAGATCAATGTTAGCAAAAGCACCAACCAAATTAAAATTAGATATAGATTTCTTAATTAGTTCCTCTTCAGCTTTGCAATAGGTCCAGACTTCCCTCTTATAAGAAGGGGGCAGGTAAAATTTCAAATCAATCTTTGCGAAAATTATTTGATGATGACACCTGTTATGCAGTGATGCATGAACACCACTGTGGCTTATTAGATTTGGTTGGTCAGCGAGAATTAGGTCGATTCAAGAAGGTGAGCAATTAGGTTGGAAATGAGTTGCTTCATTTAGTATTTGAGAATAACTAGAGCAGTTTAATAAAGAATCCAACTCTAAGCCGCAGATGTCATCTATTTCGCCAAACCACTTCCTGCATTTGGCATTAAAGTTTCCTAAAATAATGCTACGAAATGGGGATTCTAAATTTAGGTTAGAAAGAGTAGCTTCAATACCATCTTGAAATTCACAAAGTTCGACATCTGATTGGTAGGGTGACCTAGAAAGGCATGTTATAAAACACTTCTTTATGTTAACTTTAATTTCGCAAACCAAACATTCTTTTAAATGAGAAATGTCATTTCTTATCCTAAGAGGAAGACTTTCCTTGTGAAACATATCAACGCCACCCTTTTTTGTGTTAGAGGGACAGTCAGCTCTTATTAATTGATATCCTTCTAACTTTAATAGTTAATCATCACTCAGGTGAGAAGAATCAAGGAAAGTTTCACCTAGGCAAATTATATCGTAATTATAAACTGCATTATAAGCTTGTAACTGAGATATTTTAGTGTAGTTATGAGACGCAAATCCGTTCAGGTTCCAATAAAAAACTGATATATCTTGGAACACGTGGGTTGGTCCTAGGTTGGATTCAATATCTCCGCACAATATAAGCAGATATTGGTTCAAAAATTGATTTAAAAGAATGTTGGTTTGGATAATTATGTTTAAGTTCATGCAATATAACAAGAGCTTTTGGAGTACCCTATGACCGACAATGGCATGTAACAATGCGTTTTTCAAAAAACTTAACATAATAAAGACTAAAAAAAATATCAAACCCGTGCAAACATTTGTTTATATTTATTAAAACTGGACGCGTTAAAAATATAGAATAAAACAAAATTTGCAAAGGGGATAACAAGGTGACAATTAGGAAACTCAGAAAATTTATTACGCCTGATAAATGTAACTTGTAGATAATAGTCGTTAGAAAGAAGAAGGTATTAATTAAAAGACTGTAAAAAAGGGAGAATAATTCCATTGAGTTAAGATCACAGGAGTGATTCGGAGAACATATACTATTGAATAAGCCTATTGCTGCCCGCCATGTGCATATACCTACCGCGCCGGGAGCTTGAAAAAACTCCTTGACATGATGAAAAAACTAAAATGTAGGATCTGGGTACAAGGTTCAGGAAAATAAAAGCTAATTTAGAATGATAAACATAAATAAAAATAAAAAAGGACAAAATAATTAACATAAATTAAAAGTTGCAGCATTAAGACATAAAAACATAAAAACATAATATAACTAATAATTACCATAATACATGCATTACCATAGAACACACACTGCACAAAATCCAACTGTATCCGGACCTTTATACAGCCCGTCTACTCCCGAATTCAGTCCGTATACGTCGGTATTAAGACAGAATGCTCGCATTCTGTCTTAATACCGACGAATACGGACAGAAAAAAAGTCCGGATACAGTTGGATTTTGTGCAGTGACATGCATTACCATAGAACATGCATTCATATAGCTAAGTGTGCTCTTATGTTCGAATTCTGTCATGACCGTTGCTCTACTTTAGCATTATTGAATTGCTTGTAGCGGATTACAAAGCAGTGAATTTGACATTCTTTGAACTTTTGCATTGAGCAATCATTAAAAAAACTCTTGAAAACACTGACACTACGCAAACCGTCCATACTGCAGTTTTAATTTTGAAGAAGGGTATTTGTGTTACAGCATATTGCTTCAGGATTGTTATAGCTTGTGTGACCATTTTGTTACCTTCGACATTAAAGGCTTTAAACAGATGATATGAATTCATAAGCTATACACATCATGCAGTTAATGGTCTAAGGTGGTTTGAATGTGTGTGACCATTAATTATCGAACAACTGGCATTTTTCCTCAGATTTGTTATAAATATAGTGTATCTGTCGCAAATCGCACTGCACAAAATCCAGCCGTATGCAGACCTTTATACAGTCCGTCTACTCCTGTATTCAGTCCGTATACGTCGGTATTAAGACAGAATGCTCGCATTCTGTCTTAATACCGACGAATACGGACTGAAAAAAAGTCCGGAAACAGTTGGATTTTGTGCAGTGTCGTAGCACATATACAGTCCTCCTGGATCGAAATTGATACGAATTTTCCATACGAATTTTGTGGACGGTCCCTTTAGTGAATAACACTGTTTTGTATTTTAGAATGTCCTAATGGTGAAGAAAAGTTCGAATGTTTTCGTAATCCATGTGATGTTGCTTTATGCTCAAAGTATCCAACTGCTACATGTTCTGCCAACTACTGTGGTGGATGCAAGGGAGAATTTTCTGAAAATGGACAACATGTTGATTGTGAAAATCGTTAGTAACATATAAATACAGTCCGCTCCCAATAATTCGAACAGCTCTATAATTTGAACAGGTTTTCTTTCCCCGTGAAGAGTTTTTCTCAAAATGTCAACTTCCTATAATTCGAACAACTCCATAATTCCAACCATTATTTCGTTCCCGTGAGCGTTCGAACTATGGAGAGTCTACTGTATACAAAAATTAGGGACCGTCTCAAAAATTCGCTTAAATTCGCTTCACAATTCGCTTCATTTTCATCTTAGAACACTTCATCTAAGATGAATATGAAGCGAATTGCTAAGCGAATTTAAGCGAATTTTTGAGACGGACCCTTAAGAGACCATCCACAAATACAATGTATCTTCTTCTGAATGAAAATTGATAGGATTTCCCATACACATTTTGTGAACGATCTCGCTAGGCTTCTTTGGGGTGATTATTGATACGAACTTCTAGACTAATCTTGTAAAGAATCCCATATCGTGAGATCCAAAATTCAATAATTTTGCAACTTCGTCCCCAATAGCAAAATCCCCTGGGAACGAGGTTGATAATTTCGAAATATATTTCGTGTACGTACTTTATTTTCGTTACGTATATTCATACATCTTAACATATACCTTAACCCTAATAACTTTTGAAATAATTATCAAACTGTTTTGAAACTTTGCCACTTTTAGTAAAAATATATCGCATCTTCTGATAAACTGTCAATTGTTCAGGGTACCTGCTTCAAAAGTTATAGGTCATTTGTCAGAACCACCTACCAAATTTCTCATATTTCCCATTGATAATACTGAAATATTGTGATGCCTGTATTTTCTAAGATACAAATCAATTTGGAATGAAACTTTGCACAATTGATATATATTATAAGAATTTTCCGAAAAGTAAGTAATCTATCCGGAAAATCAGAAAAATTTCCGATTTCGGCCGGAAATTCCGGAAAATTTTCCGGAGCAAATTCTGACGGCGAAAAATCCGTTATTTCTACATCACTTTTGCCAAAAATACTTTTGGACGTTTTTTCGGACACTTATCTTTACATCCACTTCAATTATGTGAAAGAAATGTCTTGAAATTTTTAGCTAATGTAAATCCGGATTGGCATTTTCGCGATATTAGAGGCTAATTATGACGTCAATAACCTGCAAATGACGTCATGCCGAATTTGACCACGCCCAAATCTTCTTCATGTGCTTGGCAACATATGCGCGAAGTTTCATAGGTTTAGCATTAGTGGATCATGATTTTCATAAGGGGGGGCACAATGATTCCCCCGCAGTCTTTAAGCGTGTAAAAAAGCCCAGTCTTAAAAGGGTTAAAGCAGGGGTGGGTCCATAAATAATTTTGGCTTAGTCACTTTTTCGTAAGATTGAAGGCCCCTTCTGCCTCACAAACCCGACCTGGGGCTTGGGAGGCGTTCTGAACCTGGAAGCCAACGCTATTCCGCGCCTTTCAGATGTTAAATTAGCTATTTTGTAACTCAATTCTAAGCTTTTCCGCTGCTTGCTTTTCTGTCCAAAATATATATACTGTGTTTGGCTGTGTGAAAACGACTCTAATGAAGTAGTATTAAGAAGGATATCAAATAAATTTTAAGTGCCTAACCTCTTCTCTATCAAATAATTCTGCCACTTTTCTTTTTTTGTCATTCTTGCAGGTGAATATCTTCCAGTCTTCTTTCTGCTTCTGTTCAAATGATGCGGAAGATCTCGGTTTCAGGGCTTTTTAAAATGTCAAAAATAAGGACCTAGATGCAGAAAGTCCCATAAAACTCGAAGATCTCTTTATTTCCATAATACACACGATTTTTTTTGTAAGCTAGGTACTTTTTAGGGTCAGTCACAGTGACAAGGCTGACTACCCTTAGATCCGCTGGAAATAAATTTCGCGAAAACTAATTAATGCTCAGAAATCAGCTCCGAAATTTAACAAAATTATTTCTTTCTTTAGAATGTACTGATAATTCACCGGTAGTCAAATGTTTAGCTAATCCTTGTGAAGTATCAAAATGTTCCGATTATCCAGGAGCTGAATGTAAACCTGATTATTGTGGTGGATGCTATGCACATTATTATGCAAATGATAAGAAAGTTGATTGTGGTAAGTAACCGTCTCAAACATTCGCTTCATTCCTGTCAATTTTCATCTCAGATGAAGTGTCATTGTGCATACGTTGTATGTACTGTAACTCTTCATCTGAGTTGAAATGAAGAGATTTGTGAAGCTAATTAAAGCGAATTTTTGAGATATATGTTCTTTGCTATATTCATTGTTTATACTTCTATATATTCCGGTCCTAGTCAGAGCATCAGAAGTCAGAAGTTTTATTTTAAAATTATATACATGAATCTTGTAAAATATTTTAGCTACTACTTGAAAACGGTTTTTACCGAAATGCATCGTACATCAATAATAACTATTTAAACTTTTAATTTTTGTCTTTATTACCTTTTTTTGACTAAGAAGATTGTTTTCATTTAACTTCCAGGGTCGGATCCAGGACTAGGCAAACACCTACGAAGAAGAGTAAAACGTTCAAAATTTCTTTGAAATTGTAATCGTTTTACACTTCTTCGCAGGCACTTGCCCACTATTTTCAAGCTCTGGATCCGCCACTGACTTCGTCTATCTATTTTTAGGTAAAACTGATAAAGACTCTATACTTGAAAAGTTGAACATCACTGAAAAAGATTTTCAAACTGAAAACATTATGAATCTTCTCAAATTAAGATTCAATGTAAGTGTAGACGATATCAAAAGGACATTCAACATTTCCAATGGCCTTGCTACATATCTAGAAGGCACATCTTATGATGATCTTGCTTGGTGTTACAATCTTCAAACACAGAAAGAATGTATGAACATAGAACACGTTACGGAATCTTTTGAAAATATCATCCATGCTGTTGTCTTATCTGATAATAATGTAAGATTAAGAAATGAAAAAGCTATGATGGTCAATTTTACCATGTATGGTACGGAAGAAGTAAACAAAACATTACCTCTACATATGATTTGTTCTACAGTAAAAGGTAAAATTCAAAATCTCTCAAAAATTAATTTTATTCTGCCAACTGGACTTCTTATACAAAATTCTAGTACAGACTTTAAGAATGTTTTGATGGAAGTAGGAATTACAAACCTTTTTCAACGTTATGTATTGAAAGAAATAATTTCGGATGATTGTGGAAAAAATATGACAAGAAAAGAAATTCAAGAAAAGAATGGTATGTTTTTGACTAATATGTCTGGTATAGCATTGATGAATAAACGTAATATGACAAAAGAAGACATAAAAAAGTTAACACCAGTTGACATTGTTGCAAAGACTCATACACTCAGTACCTCTGCATTGAAAAACTTTTTTGGTTGGGATGTGCTTGAGTTTGACGAACTACTTAAAACATATTTCACAACTGTAACAATGGAACAGATTGCTATTGAACTCAATATGCTATTTGATACACTTGTGAATAAAACCCTGTTTGAACTTTCGTCTACTATTGAAATGATGGAAAAAGAAGCAACAAAGATGGTAAACCTTCCCGTAATTATCAGAGCACAACAACTAGGTTTTACAGATTGGAAAAATAACACATTATTACAAATAGGAATAGGTACAGAATTTACTGAACAATTTGTTGCACGAGCTTTCAAACTTCAAAACGATATGATAACAATGATGAAAAAACCAATCAATGAGTTGCTTTCGATGTTGAAAAGTCGTTTCGATTCAGTAAAACTACAATTCTTAAACATACCAATGCTACTACAAATACCATTCAAATCTGACAAGGAGGTTGAAGAAAGTCATTTGAATACTATTTCATCATTACGACATACAATTAAAGTCAACCAACTCTTGGTAGCTCTTGGTTTAAGTAAAATAGATTTTATGAAAGAATATGTAGGCGTGTTCTATGAAAAGAAATTAGGAGTTGATATGAAAGATCTGAAAGATATTGTTGGTATGAAAGATGTTAAACAAGAAGAATTTGAAATGTTTGCAGCTGCTATGTATTCTGTTAATGATAATCTTGATGATCTTAATTTATATGAATTGGATAAAATACTTTTACAAAAAGTTAAAGAAGGTAGGGTTCGTCTAAAGAATTTACTTCAATTCGCTTCACAAATCGCTTCATTTTCATCTCCGATAAAGTGTCATTGTGCATACTAAGTATGCACAATGACACTTCATCTGAGATCAAAATTGGTACGATTTTTGACACGAATTTTCTTCTACGTAAAAATGTAATGTAAATGTAAAAAATAAGTCTCAAACTTTTTAAGAAATGGTGTAAGAAATTCATTTCATAAATCGGGGAATCAAGTTGGAAAGAGCCCTTCAATAACCTTGTGTACACTAAGTGGGCGTATATTTTTTAACAATAGCATATATGTCCATTTAATTAGACACTTTCGCATTAAAGAAATAAGCATAGATAATGGAATAATATCTGATTTTTCAAACAAATATTTGAGACAGATTCCTAATAAATACATACATAAATACAACCCGCTATATACGTATCAATATTATTCAGAAGAAGTGGAAAACTCCTAAATCAATGAAAGTTAATAAGGGTTCGCTTCAAAATTCGCTTTATAACCATTAATTTTCATTTCAGATGAAGTGTTATTGTGCATACTTTGTATGCACAATAACACTTCATCTAAGGTGAAAATGAAGCGAATTGTTAAGCGAATTTAAGCGAATTTTTGAGACGGTTCCTTAATCAAGTAAATGAATGTTATTTATATATAAATCGTCCCAAATGTATTGGATATGACATAAAACAGAAATTACTATTCATCTTGGCAACAAATTTTGATTATAGGCTTTCAGTTTTCTGAGTTTGGTTGTTGCTTGTACTCCAAAAAAATCCGAATAATCCATTTCGGAATATGTATTCTCATTTGACTTATAGAGAAAATCTATATATGATTTTGACATTTAGAGAAAATCTAGCTAAATGTCAATTAATTATGTGTAATCCGAAATGCATTATCCCAATTATCATTCAACTATTCATCTTAAATCCGATTATTTGTTATAGAAAACGAAAAACCTTGTGATTTTGATGAAAGTAAATGTAGTAAAAGATATTGGAAACCATTATGTGGAAGTGATAAAAAAACTTATATTAATCAATGTTTTTTTGAAAAAGCAAATTGTTTGAATAAAGATATTAAAGAAGAAGAAGATGATGTTTGCAAAGGTAAAGAAAAGTTTAACTTATTCAGTGCCGAAGATAGTGACGGATCCAGCCCTAGTCAGAGCAACACGAAGAAGAGCTAAACGTTTTAATTCTTAATAGCCTTCTGTATGATGATGGGTCTAAGAGACCCATCTTCATACAGAAAGC
>JAUCNQ010116451.1:0-11086 GCA_032352715.1 Bougainvillia muscus
ATTAAAATTAATGACTTTGAGTACTCCACTTACTGCTGTGACTAAGTAAAAGCATGTTCTAAATCCGCCTCTGTCCAGTATGAACATTTTTCGTATTAGAAATAGTTGTCACAATCGTTAATGCTTCGCTGGATAATTAAATCAATTTTTTTTGATTTCATTCACTGTTGATGATTTTAATCATCCAGTCTGCAGCAGGCTTAAAACACATTTTATAAGGGACCGTCCACAAAATTCGTATAGAAATTCGTATCAATTTTTATACAGAAGAATGCTTTTGCGCATACTAATACGCACAAAAACACTTCTTTTGTGATGAGAAGGGTTCGTATTACGATACGAATTTGTTGGACGGACCCTAAGATTTTATTTTTTTGACTAGATTAAAGGTTTCTCTACATCGACCTGTATATTTTATTTCCAAGTAGATTTAATAATTCCATTTTTTAGCGACATAGTTATCTACTATACAACAATTAAGCTTGTAAAAACCACCTCATTCCAGGATGGCAACAAAATTGACAATTAAGCATGTAAAAACCACCTCATTCCAGGATGGCAAAAAAATTGACAAGGAGGTTATACTTTATAGTATAATTACACTTAAACGAATGGACCCCAGTAATTATAAATTTTTCTGTTAAATTTAGTAGAAAATTTATAAAGAAGTTTTCTGTTGGGTCATTCACATAGTTTGTATTATAGATGCACCGCAGTGGCGGATCTAGCCCTAGTCAGAGCATTGCGATGGTGTATAATTACTGTTAATTCTTAATTATATTATGTATGACGCTTGGTCTTTAGAGACCCAGCGACATACATAATTTAATTAAAATTAATGACTTTGAGTACTCCACTTACTGCTGTGACTAGGTAAAAGCATGGTCTAAATCCGCCTCTGCACCGCATAAAACAATGATGTTTTGCTTTATATTAAACAACTTGCCGACAAACGAAAACGTAAAATTCCAGATTCCAGCAAGTTGTTTCTTAAAATTCTTAGCAACATTACTCGAAAAGTATTTTCAATCAACACACGTGGTCGTGGATGTTTTCTCATTTGAAAATATTGCTTTTCACACACAGTGTTTTGATGCAGAGATATGTGGTTGATGGTGTAAGAGACCATCCACAAAACTCATATCATAAATCGTACAGTTTCATTTTTTTTTCAATATGCACAACAGTGGCGGATCCAGCCCTAGTCAGAGCATCAAGGAGGAGAAGTAAGTATTAATTCTTCATAGCTTCCAGTGTGATCATGAGATCCATCTCATACATAAGAACCATCTTCATACATAAAGCAATTAAGAATTAACGGCTTGGAGTCTCCGTTAAACTAGGTAAAAGAATGTTCTGAATTAGGCTATGAAAGAGTTGCTCTCTTTTCCATGTTCGCGCGACAGCATGAAGGCCAAAAGCGGAGTGAGCTTTCTCATTTTAGCCGAACAGGATTTGAAATATCGTTCTCAGGATGTCTAGTTCTAACCCGCCCATGCACAAAGAGACTCTCTCTGTATGGACATTTCATAAAAATAAAAATAAAATAAAATTTGTGTAATTTTAGAATTTTAGTGATGATCGAACTCACACCAACTTCACCGCACTGGTTGTAGAGAAAAGTGCTGAGAGTCGATTTGTGTAATTTTGTTTGAAAAATTGTATTTATCAAAACGCGATGCTGAAAAGTCTCAAAAGGACTTACAAAAACTATGAGACTAGTGTATCAAAAATATCGTCAGGAGAAACACAAGTTTAACTTCGTTTTTTAAATGACCGAAAAAAGACAGTTTTCATTGAGCTTTCTGCTCAGGTTGCACGATCATTGTAAAGTTTTTGGGTTGTGACTCCCTCGTAGTGTCTAAAACCAAAACAGACAGAAGGCCAAACCAGTTTTACTTCAAAAATCACAGGCTGACAAGTCTATTCGGACAATTCGTATGAAAAAGTTTTACATTCAGTCGTTTAACCGTTTTAATATAAGGTGTCCGGACAATTGCACAAAAAGCCAGAAGAACCTACCATCTCGTAAATTTTGGCACATAATTATAGTTATGCTACGGGACCTAGGAACGAGGTGGAAACATAATTTCTAGTCTTAATCTTTAAATTTCAATTAGCCCTTAGAGGTTTACTGCTTTAATTGTTACGGTTATGTATACCAAAACAATGTTACATGCAATTCGTAATAATCGTGTACTACTTGGTAATAACGCTTTTCCCTACGTTACCCTCTTTCCCAGTGCCTTTCCCCCATTTAAAACAACTACAGAGTAAAGAGTAGAGTAGAGAAACTTTATTTAACGTTGGTGACACAATTTACATAGCGTATAAAGATACTAATACAAACCAACTATCTGCATATTCGGCAGCCACAACTTGATGGAATCCACATTTTAATTAGAGATTTTAAGTGTCCAAGACCGTTAGAGCCTTTCAAGTGCGGTGGCAGATTTTTCCAGATATATGCTGCACGGAATAATAATCCATACGTGCCATATGTTTTTCGCTCGGTTAATGGGAGCTGCAGTGTAGTACTCCCTCTCAGGGAGTAAGGAATTTTCTTAACATTGAAGTAATCCCACATAAATCTTGGGCTCAGTTTATTCAGGGCTTTATAGACTTCCACTACAAGACATCTTAAGTTTTTTGTATGAATAGATACACCACCATCTACCGAGAGAAGCTCCTCATAAGACATATCAAAACAGCTGTTTTGACCTCGTAGAGCTCTTTTGTTGGCTCTTTTATTTGGGCATCGCCATGTTTACTGCAAAACATCCATACAAGGCAGCAATAGTTAAATGCTAAGAGTATGTAAATTTGGCAGAGCTGCTTTGCTTTTTCCTGATTTAAATACGGTCTTATCCTTAGGAGAGCATTTGTTTTTCCATTTACATATTTACATAATTTAGAAATATTATTTTTAAATGTTAGATTTTTGTCAATGGTGACACCAAGGAGCTCGAACGTTACCTGGGGTTTACTAACTACATCACCCACGTGAATAACAGTATGCTTATCAGTGTCACAACCGAGAATAATCATTTGGAATTTTGTTTCGTTTACAAACATGCCATTTATATCTAACCAGTTTAATGCTCTGTGTATGTCTTTTTGTAAACATACTAACACTTCATGTAGGGAAGGCCCACAATTGTGAAGTGTGTTTTCATCAGCAAAGTTGCAAACGTCGCAATCTATGATAAATAGGAAAAAATTATTCAAATTATGCTAACTAATAGTGGACCTAGTATTGATCCTTGTGGTACACCGAGGAAGATTTCTAGCCATGCGCTAAATTTTTGGCCAATTTTTACCTGTTGTTTCCTGCTGGTACATGCAAAGTGCATTATTATTGTTTAATACCAATGAATAAATTCCAAGTTTCGGGAATCGTATAATATAATATGGATTATTTTCTTTCAGTTTGATAAAGACATGGATGAAGCTCTTGATATGCTTGATGACCTTACAGCAGAAGAATTAGCCGCACTTGAAGCAGAATTTGATCCAAATGTAAGATATATTTTAGCCGATAATATTTTAACAAAGCAAGGTATTAGTCAACATCGGTCCCAGGGTATTTTGTCTCTATCTGATAGTGCGAGATGACGAGTTCGTCATTTCGCAGTATCAGAAAGAGACAAAATACCCTGGGATCCAAGTTGGATATTAGTAGTTAGAAAACAAATCAATTTATTGTGCATATAATTTATAGTGCCTTTAAATTATTTTATTTCAACACTTAATTTTTTTCAACACTTAATTTTTAAAAAATGATTTCACTGTCTTAATCGTCCTAAAACAATTTTAAAAGTCTGCTCAGGCTTCTTCTCGTTCTATTTCCCAGAAAAAGCCGCTTGGAAAAGGACAACCCCCTGTACAAATAGGGTTAACATTTGATTTGACTTTAGTAGAATATTTAATTCTAGAGGTCATAGACGTAAGCATAGTCATAAGAATATGACGTAGGAGTTCGTCTCAAAATATCGCTTTAATTCGTTTCCCAACTTGTTATCATTTTTATCTGAGATGATATGTCATTGTGCATACAAAGTATACACAACGACACTTCTTTCGAATGAAAATTGATAATAATGAAGCGAATATTCGGTACGAACCCTAAACATTTCTCAAAAAAATGTATTTGCAAAACAAGATAACGTTTTTTTTCTATTTTTACCACAAACATTATTTAATCTTTCCTTGTTTTTTTGGATTTGTTGTAAAATGTTGTATAATTTTTGGACAGAACTTCATGGAATTTTTCCAGAAATACTCATCAGTAGCTAGTAAGAGTACCAAGATGGAGACTAAAAGCCAATTAAATTCCACTAGTTAAGAAAATCCTTTAAAATCTAATGCGATTATTGAAAGTATTTAAAAATTTTGGGCTCTATTTTATTGCTTTCTGACTTGGTTAATATGTGAACTAGATGTGCCATAGCATTTTCAAAGAAACTACTAGAAGATTTAAAATCGAAATTGATCGTAGAAAAATGGTAACGTGAAAGTGATTTATATATTCTGAACTTATTTATTATTATTTGATTCTTTGTATGTTTTAAAATCTGAATTAACCCTTTAAAAGGGTCTCACACACTTAAACAATCCTGAAGCAAAATACTTCAGGATTGTTTGAGTGTGTATGACCATTTAATGAACGCTAGGCATTCAAGGGTTAAACATTCTGAATGTAGCCCAGCAAACACCTCTCGCAAAATCACATATTACCTTTGTTTTTTTATTTCATTTGCGTAGTTTAAGATCCCATCAAGATAAAGTATGAAAGCGGTCACATATGTAACATACACTATACCTGAAAAATCGTGTCATCCAATTGCACAACCCGCGGCTAACCAGAAGTTGTCTAATGTTTTCCGATGGATAATGGTAGGTTGTTCAGTTGGATACCATGATTTTTCGTCCAGTAATATTTCCAATACCTTTTGTCACCTGCTGAGAATTTCGTCACTTTGTAATGACAAAAATGTTTTGTCTACGAATAATTTTTACCATTTCTGAATTTTTAATAATGAATCCCTTACGGGGTAAGTAGTGCACTTCTGCTGTACACCGATCGTTTGTTTTAATAGGAAATTTGGAAGAAAACGGCATTACAAGAGCAAGTGATAGATATTCAATCGGTACCCTACCAAAGTATAAGATAACTTTCAAGGACTCCATAGGAAAAAATTCAGAAATGGTTCAAAGTATAATTCGTCGGCAAAAATTATTCATCGGTACAAATTTTAGTCGGTTTATCGTATTTTGACATCACTTTGTACCGACGAAGTTTTTACCGATAAGGCATATAAATTCACATTAAGTAACTTCGTTATAACAATTTTAATGTAGGATGAATATTTCCCACCACCAGAACGTAAACTTGAAGAAAAAAAAGAAAGAATGTATCATAAAAGAGATATGGTTGCAAAGCTAGAAAATGTTGTAAGTAGCACCAAAAAAAATTAAAATCGGGAAAACCGGACTCCGGTTATATACGACTCTTTGACATTTAGACATATTTGAAATTTGGACATATTTTAACTAATGATTTTAATTCCGTATTCTGTGTTCGTAGTTATGCTACTTGTAGTTCTGTAGTTTGGTTTGGAATTATGTTTTGAGTGGCTGGTCTCTATTTTTGAGAGATATACGTCAGAGGCGGACTCAGGACACGGTTTTACTTAGTCACAGCAATAAAAGGGAGATTAAAATCATGCTCAAAGTCATTAATTCTAATAGCCCTCTGTATGAAGATGGGTCTCTTAGACCCATCATCATACAGAAGGCTATTAAGAATTAAAACGTTTAGCTCTTCCCCGTGTTGCTCGGACTAGGGCTGGATCCGCCACTGTACGTTGTCCATTGTTTACTGGAGAGGCCATTATTATGGAATTTAAGGTAATTGAAGCCACTAAAGGTGTAGAATATATATCTATATCTTTAAGTCGCCTATCAGAGCTACGAGGCTTATCCGATCGAAGACACCATTCATGTTCTCAAAGTGTCAATCGAAGAGAGATTCCTCTTCGATACGGTCAAATTAATCTCTTGGTCACCTTGAGACTGCTATCTAGTTGAATTTATCTATTGGGTATTTTATTTTTTACCAGTGGCGGATCCAGGCCTAGTTAGAGCACCAAGTGTAAAAGGCTAACGATCAATTGTTCAACCAAAGATGTACGACAAGCATCTTTGGTTCAACTATTGAAAAATAATGACTGTTGTTTTAAATTTTTGTTGCTTTGACTAAGTTAACAGTGGTGGATCTAGCCCTAGTCAGAGCATTGCGATGGTGTATAATTACTTTTAGTTCTTAATTATATTATGTATGACGCTGGGTCTTAAGAGACCCAGCGACATACATAACATAATTAAAATTAATGACTTTGAGTACTCCACTTACTGCTGTGACTAAGTAAAAGCATGTTCTAAATCCGCCTCTGGTTAAAGAATGTTATGGATCCGCCTCTAGATACTCTGTCAGTACAACGTCGGAGGAATATCCATTACTCGGCCTACATTTTGGATCTTTTGTCTGCTGGAAACAGAAAGTTGTTACTGTTACATCTTAGATAAAAATGGCACACATTCGCACATGTTTTCTTAGCATAGCAGGATTAAGAACATGCTTTTAACTAGTCACAGCTGTAAAACGAAATGAAGACTCAATGTCGTCTCTAAAGATCCATCGTCCCTCAGTTTGAACACGTGATTGAAATAAATTCAGTGTCCAAGCATAGATATATCGATATATCTATGTTCCAAGTAAAAATCACAGAGCTGAATGCTCTGACTATGGCAAGATCCACCACTGCTAAGCTGCAATTTTTCTTTCAGTTTTCACAAAATGTATCGAAAGGTAAACCTGCAGAACGAGTTCAACCAATCAAACCATGGAAAAAACCAGAAATACCTGAATACGCAAAAATAAATAAACGCGATAGTAATAATAATAATAATAAAAGTAGTAATAGAACTAGTGATAATGATAAACACTGGAAAGATAGTAAAAAAGAAAACACTGGTTTAACTAAAGAAGAAGAAGAACTCTTTGAAGATTTATCTGAAGAGGATCTATTAGAATTAGCAGGTAGAAATCAGATTCTCATTGCGTAAACCTCCTTCCCTGTGGTGTATTCCAATCCTAGTCACAGAATCACGATGGAGAATATTTTTTAATTCCAATAAATTAATGTATGATGACGGTTTTAAGAGACCCATCATCATACATAAACGATGCAAAGTTAGTGACTTCAAGTTTCCATTTTACTGCTGTGACTAAAGTAAAAGTATGTTTTGAATCCACCTCTCACTGCACAAAATCCAACTGTATCCGGACTTATTTCCAGTCCGTATTCGTCCGTATTACGATAGAATGCTAGCATTCTGTCGTAATACCGACGTATACGGACTGAATACGGGAGAATTGTTTTTCTTTTTTCTAGTAGAACTATTTGTGCAATAATGAGCGCGTTTGTACAATCGAACTGAAAAAATATTATTTCGTTATCACACTCCATACACTTTTCAACCTTGCCACTCATATTAGAGTATACATATGGATGTCTAATTTTCGAGTTGAAAAGTTCGAGTTAAAATGTTCAAGTTAATGGAATGTTCGAGTTAATAGAATGTGTCTACTATTCGAGGTGAAAAGTTCAAAATAAAATGTTCGAGTTAAAGGAATGTTCGAGTTAATGGAATGCGTGACGTCATATATGACAAATCGTGACGTCACAATATACAAACTTAACTCGATGAAATTTGCGACATTAGATTTTTCGAGTTACTAACTCGAAAAAATTAATGTCACAAATTTCTGCGAGTTAAGATTTAGCCTACCACAAATCCTCAAGTTAAAGGAATATTGAATTATATCGTATACATACAAGAGATAAAACGAAATGTCTTGGCCCCACAAACGAAACACTAACCTTTGAACAGTGACGGATTCAGACCTAGGACCTAGTCAGACCACCAAGATGGAGAATAAAATTAACTAATTTTTAATAGTTAACAAATAATCGTTAGACATTTAGACATTAGGCAAAGCACCAAGATGGAAACTATTAACCTTTTAATTGTTAAACACATGATCATTAGCCTTAAAAAGGCTAGTGATCATGTGTAAAACTATTAAAAATTAATGACTTTTGTTCTCCATTTTATATTTTTGACTCATCCTCGTTCCTAGGGTAATTTATCTCTTTCTGATTTGCGGGACGGTGAGATGCAATTTCATCTCGCCGTCCCGCAAATCAGAAAGAGATAAATTGCCCTGGGAACGAGGTTGATCTTGGACTAAGTTAAAGCGTTTTATAGATCTTATGTTGAGTGGATAATAATTTCGTCCTTCCCTCTTTTTTCTTTCAGCTTTATCTGGAACCACTGGTTTACTAACACAAGATCAATGTAATGCATTTGATAGAGGTGGATTGGATGATGAAGATTGGTCTTCGTTAGTATTGACTGGAAGAAGTAATCGTAAGTAGGCCACCCAAATCATACCATTCTATCTTCCGTAGTTCGAACGTTCGCAGTGGCGGTCCAGCCCTAGTCAGAGCATTACGATGGAACACAATTATTTTTAATTCTTAATAACTTTATGTATGAGAATGGGTCTTTAGAGACCGTTGTCATACATAAAGAAATTAAAATTAATGACCTTGAGTTTTATCTTCTAGGAGTTCCAATATTAAATCTGATTTGATTACTAATCAATTCCGGTTGATTACAGTCAGATTTAATACCATATTAAAGATTTAATACCATATGCTAATCCATATTTAACTCATTTTCGAACAACTTGACCCCAGGAGAAGTGTCATTGTGATAAGAACAAAGACACTTCTCCTTGGTCGAAAATGAACGTCATTCTACTGTTTGTGATCTAGATTTAGGGTGGAATCTTTTTGTTCAATTGAAATGCTGTGTTTAACATATTTTGCTGATTTTTCCACACGTTATGAAAAAACCGTAATGCTGGTAATTGCGATATCTTTTCTATTTCCTGTTTCTTGTAATTTGACGGCAATTCTACAGAGCATAAGCATCCCTCTAAATAGGTTTCATATAATCATTTGTTTCATTGTTCTACGGCTTTAGCCAGCAGAACTTTAGTTTCGGCAATTCCGTGTCTACAGATTTTAGGAGAGTCAGGCTAAATATTAATGAAATTCAAGCTATATATATATATATCTATTTTTTTTATTATTAAAAAATTAAAGTTTATTTACATTAATGATAACACTTAATAAATCAATGATTAAAATAACTGCTTAACGAGTATCCTTTAATATTTTAATAACTAATAACATGATGGTATTATTATTTTAGTAGAATATGTTGTGAGATCTAATTGGACAAAAATTAAGTCTATTATAGGAATATGTCACTCTAAATCGAAATAGTAAAAATAGTAAACGATAATGAATGATGTTTATTAAAAATGTTATAATTTGAAGTAAATTCGAGTCGGTTTTTCATTCTGCAGCACAACGCCTTGCAGATACAAACTCAATTTCTAGGTCTGCTCGGTTCCAAACCATTTTATATTAAGAAGCGACAAAATCCAGAAAGGGATGAAATTATAAACGATAAGACGATCAATGAATATTTACTATAAAATACATTTGCGAAATGTCAAAATAAGAAATAGGAAGCACTATGAATACCGTAGTAGAAAGTGTATCTGTTGCGAGATAATCGCCTCTAATCCATACATGCGAGTGGGGCCAATCTTACAAAGATTATTTCAGCAGTTAGCTTCTTTCGCGTATTCGTGGTTTTCCCAGCTAGCCGCAGAACTTACTACCGGCACGGTCGTTTTATTATAATCTTAAAATAGCAAAAGATACCATTAGAGAATCATCATTGTAAATTTGAAAAAAGGATTTGCCAGAAATAACTTGTTGCTCGAGCAAATCATTTCTGAAACTCTGATTTTGCTCAAAATTCCTTAGATTTGTGTGTAAAAAAGAAAATCATGGACAAATTTGTGGGTTTAGTTAAAAATGGAAGTAAATATATAATGCTCCCCCTGCTATAAAATTGTACTCATTCACTACGCAGAGGTGGATTCAGAACATGTTTTACCTAGTCACAGCATCCAAAGCATGCTCAAAGTCATTAATTCTAATAGCTTTCTGTATGAAGATGGGTCTCTTACACCCATCATCATACAGATGGCTATTAAGAATTAAAACTTTTAGCTCTTCCTCGTGTTGCTCTGATTAGGGCTGGATCCGCTTCTGCCACGTGAACACTTCTCTGAAGATTTTCTCTGAATGTGACATATAATGCACATATGCTCGACGTATGCTAAATTTCATACTTTCCATAGTCATTCGTAAAACCTTCATACTGGAGCGTTTGTATATAGACAGCGGCGCTTTTAGACCTAGTAAGAGCACCAAGTTGGAGAAACAAAACTAATTATTTTTTGATAGTTAACAAATGGTCATTCGTCTTTAAAAGCATGTCCACGTGTCACTAAAGTTTATATTTATCGTGGCTAGCCCCACTAAGAGAACTTATTTCCAGGAGGGGCTACGGCTTAAGTGGACGGTTATGGAGTAGTTAATGCTCTTCTCAGCGACACTGAGCGTCTCAGCGTCACACAGAAGTGATAGTGCTTTCCTAGACACCCCTTCAATACTCGATGATCACTTTATACCACCATGACGTTATGAGCTATTTTAGAAAGACAGCTTCCCGTTGGAGTTGGGCTTTGATACTTGGCATACTTATGTAGCCTGGTCGAAGGGTTCCTCTGCGCATATCTACGTGTTACAGTGATGACGTCATCATGACATAATAAGCAATTTTTAGAAAGACAACTACCCGTTAGAGTTGGGCCTTGATACTTGGCACATACATTTAGTGCAGTGCACGTGTATTTTCACAGGTATTAGAACCACCACTCATTCCTTCAACATTTATCAGTTGCAGTTTGTTTTATCTTACTTCACTAAGGGTCCGTCTCAAAAATTCGCTTAAATTCGCTTCATAATTCGCTTCATTTGCATCTTAGATGAAGTGTTATTGTAACACGTAAGTGTTACAATAACACTTC
>JAUCNQ010116462.1:0-26927 GCA_032352715.1 Bougainvillia muscus
AGGTGTGTACGGTGTGGATAAAGAAATAAATGTGTAGCAATAGTAGGTGTGTACGGTGTGGATAAAGAAATAAATGTATAGCAATAGTAGGTGGGTACGGTGTGGATAAAGAAATAAATGTAAAGCAATAGTAGGTGGGTACGGTGTGGATAAAGAAATAAATGTGTAGCAATAGTAGGTGTGTACGGTGTGGATAAAGAAATAAACCCTAAAATTTGATAATTGTAAGACTTCCCCTGCTACAAATATTGCAAATGACCAAACAGATTCGGAAGAATTTATCTTTTATCTTAGCTTGAAGATAGTGATTAAAACAGGGGAGCGTTATGAAAAGTTAATGTCCATCACTCGATGTAGATTGTCTTTTTTAATAACCCGCTCGTGTTAAATGTGTATTAGAGGAAGTCGTTCGTTGGACAAGAGTCGTCCAGTTGACGATTTCGCTATTGCTTATGATGTACCTGATTCTATTTATAATTGAGGCCAAACGCCCTTCATTTTTTCTGGTAGAATCCAAGTCTTTATTTTGAATCTCTGCATACTTTTATTGTATTCACGTTTGTATTTGAATCAATTTCTTGTTCAAATTTGCCTCCGCCCATATTTTTAACATTATTTTTTATCGACGTAATTTTTATCTTAACTTAAAGCAAGTTATAGATAGTTTCCTCAAATAATTATTTTTATATAGTTTTTTTAATCCATTGGGTATAATGGCAAAAGCAAAATTTAAGAAGATAAGAGATTTATATTTCAAATCCTATTGAAAATGGTATGGGAAATCTTTCATCTGAAGAAGTAGTTCTATATGTTTATATGCATACACAAAGGCACTTCTTCCGGGGTGAAAATGTAGGATTTAAGACTTTAGTGGACGGCCCCTACTAAGTAAACAGATAAATAAACTTTATTATAAAGTGAGGTTTCCCCCCTCAAAAGAAGATATCTTGAATGCAAAATGGCACTTGTTCTTAGATGATAATTAAATGGTCTCAAAGAAGAAATCCGCACATAATCCCCAATATTTTTTTTGGCAGAACAATTTCCCCCCGATACCGATTCCACGACTGAATTCCAGGATTGGTTTAGCCTAAATAAATCGACTATTTTGACTCATTTACAGATGCACATATAAATGCACTACCAATTTTTGTGAACTTTACGAAACAGAACGTGTATTCAGCGTAATTATGCAAAAGTTTTAATATATACATATCAAACAGTGGCTGTTTTTTTAGGGCTCCGCACAAAAACTCACTTTGATTCGGTGCATAAATCGTTTTATTTTCATCTCAGATAAATGCATACAAAGTATGCTTTGAGGCACTTCTTCTGAGATAAAAATTGATAGGATTGAAGCGAATTCTTGAGACACGGCGTATTTTACCTTAACCATTCACTGAGCAGATCATGTAGTTCATTGCGATAGATGGTTAACGATGTTACTTGATTTAACACTCTCTGGTAACACATGTTTAATCTTTGTCTAAATAGAATAAAACAATTTCTACAGAAAACATTCTCAACCGTCCCAACATTCCGCTTCATAAAGTCGTTTACCAAATGCTGCAGGATACCTTACTTCCCTTAAAATTTGCGCGCCTTTTATTTTATCCCAAAATCGCCCGAACCAAACATGTGATTCCTAGTTAATCACAAACAACAATTAAAAAAAGGAAGTGTAAACCAGTCTTAAGAAATCGAATGTTTTTCGAATGTTTGAACATTTTTCACATTCCATCATGATATCGAAGTATTGTTGTTGAATAAAATTAAGATGAAAAAAATAATCATTTTTTTAACGGGAGGGTGATTACAAGCACCGGGTGATTTCAACACCAGAGGGTGATTACAAGCACCGGAGGGTGATTTCCAAAACAGCGGGATGATTTCAAAATAACACCGTTCACTTCGCCATTCTGATTTCAACCAAGTGTGTGATTATTGATTAAATCAGATTAAATCAGGTTTGGACTTGATGTAATCATAAAACTTGACAATTTGATTGCAAATGATTAGAGAATACAGACTCCCCAAAAAGCATAGAAAAAGTGCTTTAAAGTTTTTTCCAGTTTCGCGCACTTTTAATTTTCGCGCAGACCCGTGCGCGAAAAATAGCTTATTTCGCGCTCCTTTAATTTTCGCGTGTTTCTCTGCGCGAAAATTAAAGGCGCGCAAAATTTAAGGGAACTAAGGTAGTTAAAGAATGGATGTCCATTTAATTGGACACTAGTCATTGAGGAACAGTCTCAAAAATTAGCTTTATAAATTCGCTCCATTCCTGTCAATTTTTATGTCAGATAACTGTTATTGTGCATACTTTTTATGCACAATAACACTTTATCTCAGATGAAAATGAAGCGATTTGTGAAGCGAATTGAAGTGAATTTTTAAGACGGACCTTAATGGCGTTTTAATAATCCTGTAAGAGCTGCTGCAGTTTTATTTACAACTATTGTGAATGAGGGTTAGGGACGGTTCATAAAATTCATATCACAAATCGTACAATTTTCATCCATCCCAGAGTAAGTGTATTTGTGCATACTAAGTATACACAAAGAGAGACCTTCTGAACAATACGAATTTCCATGAGAACTTTGTGGACGATTCTTTAGTTTGTGTATTAAATTAAATTCTATATGACTTGAGGTAAGAAATGTTGTGCTAACACAAAAGAAAATACTTACTTTTCATTTTTATGTACAAGATCGTCAAGTATCGAAGGGTCTAAATATGAAAACATCTATATTAATGCTTGTTACACATTACAAGTATTGTGTACGAAGGATATCACATGTACAAATTATAATCAGAATGTAGTTCTTCATAACATAGGGTTGCCACAGAAAGCTGAAATCAATTTTCCGGAAAATTTCCATAGTTATATACTTTTTTCCAGGATTTTTAGGAAAAAGCACATTCTTTTCCAGGATAGGGTACAAAAAAGACCCTATCATAACCTTATCATAACCTATAGTGCCACCTATAATCAAAAAAGAAATTCCCTGATATTCCCCAACAAAAATTATCACTTTTTCCTGACATTCCCTGATTCCACAAATGTCGGGTCCTTGGAATTATAGTTTAAATTAAACTGAACAGTTCATCAGAGATACAAGCATGGGCACCAGAACAAATCCGCAGTTAGTGGAGAGGTGTTGCTGAGGCCATGGTTGGCGCCGAGCAAGAAAGTTTTCGCTTTTCAACTCTCCAGAACTTCGGAAAATACAATTTCTGCAACAAAATTTGTTGCCAAACAACTATTATAGAGCGATTTGTTCAAGTATCATTCTGTGACAATGCAGTCACTCTTGCTATGCATTACTTGACTAAAGTCAGTTCGTAAATTTAGCTAGGGGTTTTGCTCCCCTAAAGACTGAACAAAATGCACCTTCCTTTTTACAAGGGTGAGAAAAATAAAAAATAACTAAAGCTAATAAATTGCAAGACATGGCAAACTACAACCTGTGATAAAAGGTTTCGCTTCAAAACTCAGGTATACTGATATCATAAAAATATTTTTAGAAAAAAACAACATTTTCCAGGATATATTTTCAAGCATATATATTTCCAGCTTTTCCAGGAAAAAATTGCAAAATACGCTTTTTCCAGGTTTTCTAGGATATGTGGCAACCCTGTAACAGATACTTCCGAAGTCACTTCCAATATATTTATGAAGAATACAATGATACTTTTGATAATTAATTTAGAAAACCTTGGATCCAAGATGATCGGGGGAAGCACAGGTTAAATGGCTCCAGTAAGAAATATCCTATATGTTCAGCTTTTGACAATAAATCAAATGTAACAAAACTAAATAATTTACGTGATCTTCTGTATTTATCTCGATTGAATCTATGATATGTTTCTGTTATCCTACCCACATCTGATGTAATGCATTCTAACCTAGAGTAAACAACCTTATCTCCATCAGTTTATACATAGAAAGTTTCAAGTAAAGAGTAAAATATTATCTCTATCAGTTCGTATATAGCAAATTTCAAGTCAAGAATAAATACAACCGTATCTCCATCAGTTCGTACATAGCAAATGTCTTGTGAGAATATTTTTAATAATGGGGTATGAAAACTTAGAAATGGCAATAACACCTATGCAGGACCGATATTTAGATCTTAAGAGACCGACACAAATTTCACAAATAATACAATTTTCATCACAGAAGATGTGTCTTTGTGCATACTAGGTATGCACAAAGACACTCCTTCTAAATGAAAATTGCTTATTTCTATGCGGATTTTGTGGACGGTGCGTTAACTTTTCCACAGTATAAAATTCTAGTGATTACAACCCAACGGGACAAGACTAAAACTGACATTGAAATGACATCCTTAACCCTATTACCCCTGGGGGTTGTTCAAAAAAATACTGACGTCGGCCAAAATGTGTATATGGTGATGGACCATAATTGTGCCAAGTTTCGTTGATAGTAGTTTAGAAATAAAGGAGGGGGTGAAACACCCCCACCCCCCCCCCCCCTAGGGATACGGAGCACCAAAAAGGCCCAGAGTTAATAGGGTTAAGACGTCGCAAATACATCCTTTGGTACACTAAAGAATTGAAAATGTTCAATTTATTTATTTTTATTTGAAATTTATTTAAAGTCGATAGCAAGTAGTAAAAACAAACAGGACCGTCTCTCCTCCATCATCCAGTGTGATACAGAAGATGTTGAAGGAGAGAGTGGTTAGTCCATTAGGACTAATTAAAATCGACTATTCTAGAATAAAATAATTAAAATTATAAAATACAGATACTTATTTTGTAATAAATCCAACACCTTGAATAAATGGTGCACAAAGACGACATTTGGAATTTATGCTGGACATTGACCTTAGCTGAGAACGAAATGTTCCCAGTGAACCAAACGAGAATAATAATTTATGATATATCACTGATATCACTTACCACGGTTTGACTTTTAAGAATTCATTTTTTGAGTTCCATTTTTCTTTTAAGCAACTCTTTTGTAGAATATCTGCAATTTGTTTATCTAGCTGTGAACGAACATCGATAATTGCGTCAAACTAGAACACAACAATCAGTATTTTGCAGTATGAACAAACAGTGTTAACACATTTTGAGCTCATAATTGAGGGATCCCCGGTTAAATCCAGGCCAACGGTCTTTCAGGGTCAAGTCCCTGGAAGTACTGCGGTAAACCTGTTGTTGTTCCTCTGTAAGGTAGCGCTTGCCATGTTTCAGAGTCATAGAATTGGCAGAGGGGTTTTAATGCTCGGAAAAAGATAACTGGATAGGTTGGGTGGTGATGTAGAAGGGTAGTAGTTGTAGTGACAACCTTGAGAGAGAGGTAAAGTAGTTACAGAAATAAATTTACACAGTAATCTTATAAAATTTCCTTTGATTTCCATTCCTAGTGAAATCTTTGTATGCAGAAACAATAGAGTCAATGGTCCGTTTTTACAAGTTCTTAGAATTGACTGAAAATTTATATAATCTCCCCTAATACCGGAATCACAAATAAGTTCCAAGAGCAGCGCATATTACCATGTCTCTGTCAATTTGTCTTGTTGTAAGCGAGTCTAAAAGTAGACAAAACAAACATTTTGCAATTCGATCAACTTTATTAATGTTAGCATTCTTCTTTCTAATTAATACCCGACTGTCTAGTCTACTAGATCTCGTTCCAACCGACACAGAACGTTTATATACAGTTTAGTGAGACCCCGTTAAGGATATTATGGACATTTTTAAGTAGGAGAAATTTCTTGTTCCTATTACATTTCCCTTACTCGCTTAGGCTAAAAAAACCGCTTAAGTGGGATTCTCGTATGACTGTTTGAAGAATCGGGTGTTTGCAATTCGAATTTTGAATATTTGTAATTAACATGTTTCAATAAACATTAAGATTAATTCCCAAAATAAACCGATAAGTGGAACATTTTTAACTGAAGTCACTATTATCCGTAGTTCGCTCAAGTCGGACACCCGTTAAGCATCTTTTTAGCTGAGAAAAATTGTCTTTGTGCATACATTTAATGAATATAGACTGTTCTTTTGAAGTTAAAATGCTAGATTTATTAAGAAACTATATTTTGTGGACTAGACATAGGAGTTGTGGACTAACTTTAGGACCGGACCGTCAAAGAAAATGAAACACTCGGAGTGTATTTGTGCATACTTAGGTTGCACAAAGACACTTCTTCTAAGATGATAAAGATACGATTTGTGAAATTTTTGGACTAACTTACCATGTGAGTCGTGATAATCTTGATCATTTTCGTAAAATCGAGAAAGAAAATTTTTGAAACTAAAAATAAAAATAAATTTCGAAAACAAATACAATTCTATGTATGAAAATATACTAACTGAGGCTAAATATATGTCTCGGGAAGTTTCCATGAATATGCAAACTTTACTAGTCGACAGGTGTAAGGAATTACCAAACTTGATTTCTCTATACTTACTCAAGTAAAAACGTATATTTATCTGTGACTTGTGATTGAATGTGTCGTGAAAAGTCATTAACTCTTTCAAGAAATGTTTCCAAAGTCATTCTAGATAAAATTGTAAACCTAATAAGAGACCGTCCACAAAATTCGTAGGCAAATTGCATCATTTTCATCACAGAAGAAGTGTCGCTTTCATACTTATTTTGTAGAGGCTCCCTAATCTAATGTACTATGTAATAATACCAGCTAGAGATATAAAACATAATGAAACGCCCATACTTAGACAGACAGACTTTGCAAACAATTTATGAAACGAATGTTTGAGAGAATTCCTTCCCGCCAAAAGAACATTATGCTGCTTCATATGTCTTAAAAATTCTTTGTATGCACAATAACACTTAATCTGAGTTGGAAATGACGCACTGTGTGAAGCGAATTGACCCTTTCACGTCCACAAGAAAAGGCTGAAATCGAAAGCCATCTCAAGCGCGCCTCGCCTCGCCTTCCGCCCTCTCGCTCCCTAGGTGAATTTGATTTCAGTAGCACTTGTGGTTTCGATCTTAGACTCTGGTGACCCATTACGGACGTGAAAGGGTTATAGCAAATCATTGAGACGAGCCCTTACCTACTTTTTATATGTGTCAAAAATTATGTAATTTGGGTGCCTTTGATATAACTCAGTAGTGAGCTAAAGCTACCAAATTATGAGTGAATAAGGAGTGACGTATAGTTTGTTTATGTCACCATTTCAACGATTGCACATACCAAGTAGAGGTTTGAGGTAGAGGTCTCAAAAATTCACATAAATTCATTTCATAAATCTTTTCATCTTCATCACAGATGAAGTGTAATTATGCAAAATCACACTCCTTCTTAATGAGTATAATTGATTGGGATGGCGAATTTAAAAAATCGATTTTTGTGACGTTTGAGATGTTGATGTTGATGACGAAACTTACTTACTCAAATGTTTCACGTGTCAGATAGATAGCTCGTCGAATAGAAAACAATGATTCAGCTTGTCGTTTCTGTGAAAAACTCATATTTGCGTAAACCTTAAAGAAAGAAAAAGCGAACAAAGTAATTAACATAGTAATATACTGCTGCTTTATTTAGTGTTACTTTAAAAAAATCTCAAGTATCCCAATTAATACTTTTCAACAGATTTAATCAACATCCAACATCCAACATACAAGTTTGAGTAGCAGGGTGAAGTTGTTAGAAAGTGGATTTAACTCTAATTAGCTGAATCCAGTATTAAATCTGTCTTTAACTAATCAGAGATGATTTCTAATCAATACCGATTATTTAAAGCAAGACTTCATACCAGATTAAGCTAATCTAAATTTTTAGTCCACTTTCAAACAACTGGACACAGGAAAATATAATATGTTTCCTAGGGTATTGTAAGGATTATTTTCACAAATTATGTTCTATAAATGCAGTTCTTCGAAGTATCCACAATGACCAGGGATACAGGGGCCAACCTAGACCTTTAAATTGGACTCTACCACTTTGATTATGATGGTAATGGTGTCTCTTTTAGGTATTATTATACAAAAGTATTGCAGGTAAATATTTGAAAAATTCTTACAGAAGTGTCCTTGGTGGAGTTCATTGTTAGCATTGTTGCAGGCTTAAAGCCTGCAACAATGCTAAAAATGCACGCCACCATGCTCGATATTTTAAAAATTTGTTACATATTTACCGAACAGATATTTTGAAGAACACCTCTGGAGGGCTGCTTCCGAAAAGTATTGCCCTTGATAAACTGATCAGAAGCTGCCCTCATATTCTAGATTACGATCAATATTTTTAAGCATATCTTTACCTTTGCGATGTTTGCATCATCCTCGATGGTAACACGATCGGTATGGTGGATCAGTGGAGGAAGGCTGGCTGAATGAGACAAATATGATTTCACTGTGAAGAACAGCACAAAATGAATATCGTGTCTTTCGTCCTTCATAATACACCTGAATTTATTCTGGATGACAAATGCCGAAAGAAAGATTCGTAGTTGTATACATAAATTGTTCACAAGGTTGAAATCATTATAAAACAATAGAGCTAGTCATGAATAACGCTATTGAAATATCAAGCGGCGGCCGGGATAAAAACATAGGGTGCCCCAATTGGAGGATCTTTTTGGGTGGTCAAAAATAACCTATCGTAGGGTAAATTGAAGAAAAACATAAGCTCTGAAATAAGAGTGTGCTCTAACAAACTTTATCCCAGGAACAGGACTTTGAATTTACTCATAATACTGCATGCTAGTCCAACCGCAAATCATTGAACCATCGAACGGAGTTACCTTCAGTTGTGGCTCATAGCCGCAGTCAGCATTTTTATGTCAATTAACTTTACGGACTCAGCACAGCTATCAAGCTACCTTTGGTGTAAAATACAGACTCTTCTACATACTCACTAACACATGGGGCACATATGATCCAAGGAGCTTTTATTTTATTTTATTACCTTTCATCTTTTATACGTCCTTGATAAAGTTTAAGCATGCAATTACAGAATCACCTGTCGTCAAGCCTTTATTTAGCATAGTTAAGTCTATAAACCTCGTGACAGCGCAGTGGCGATTGTAAATACGCTGCCAGTGCCGCTGACTACCATGTTGTCAAGTAAACCGAAACTTTATCATCCTCCCGTTTTTTGGATGTTTTATATTTTTATTGTGAACGAATAACTTGAACCAGATCGGAAAAGAAAATAAACGCTACAGACGGCTGCTAGCAGCGGCGAGCAGCCCTCGCGAAGCAAACAAATAGTTTAGTGAGCTTATTTTGGCAAGGTTAATTGATACTTATATTTCTTTTGTATATAACATTTTTGACTAAGTTATGGTTGGTAATTACTCTGATTCTCGCAATTCTACGTTCCAAACATGTCCGAAAGGTCAGAGTAACCTAGATTATGTCTGGTCCTGGGTTTTTATAAGTCCCCCAAAAGATGCCCCAATTGAGGCGCGCTATGCATTCATCTCTGCCATATCAAGCCCTTCAATGTATATGAAGTGTTAAAATTGTACATTTTGCATGAAAACAAAGATACATACAAAGATCTGTTATGAAGTATTGACATTTTGTGACCGTAAAAAGGACGCAAAAAGACACTGCGAATTATGTAGCCGGTCCCTTACGAACATACAAGGTTTAGTATCTGGTAGGTTTCCATTAAGCAGTCCATCTGTTGTAATGAGAAGAAGAGGGTTGTCAGCCTACAACATAAAAAACAAAGCAAAATCAAAAATCCTTCGTAGGTCATCTAATTTGAAGCCCAGCCCAGTCTACCATACTGTGTTTGAGTAAAAAAGAAATGATACATAAAGAAACTAAAATTATATAAGGTCATTATATAATTTGAAAGTTTCGTAAGGGGGTTAGTATTTGTACGTTGAGTCTTTAAAATACTTAGTAAAAGGGGTAAAAAGTATAAAAAGCTACAAAATGTACAATAGAATGTATTGGATATAATTGACAAAACTTCCTGCATGTGTGCTACACGTGAAGGTACGTCTCATTTGGATGTAATTGACAAAACTTCCTGTATGTGTGCTACACGTGAAGTGACGTCTCATTTGGATGTAATTGACAAAACTTCCTGTATGTGTGCTACACGTGAAGGTACGTCTCATTTGGATGTAATTGATTTGGATGTAATCCTTAACGCAAAACATCCTTCCTTTTATGCAGTGAATTCGTTTCACAGATCCTTTCATTTTCATTACAGATGTGCGTACAAAGTAAGAATAAACATTCACTGTTGGTATCACGAAAGACATGAATGCAGAGAGCATGTAAAGAAGTTTGAGTAGGACATGAAAGTTCTCACCGACATTTCTGGATATTGTAAACACGGAGCCATGAGATCTGGTTTAAAAACCTTTCCACTATGATACAATTCCTGTTCAGTAGCATTGACTCCAATTTGAGACGCAATCCCATCTTGAAGACTGGCAAAACTGAAAGAAATGTCGTTTACAAGGATGGAAAGCAGTTATATTGAAACCATTAGACACATGCTCAAAACAGGCGTTTCAACACGGTGACGTCTTGTGTCGTTTCATATTATACTAGTTGCTTTCGTTAATCAGTTAGATTGTGGATTTAAGAGATAAAGATGAAGCTACCAATGAGGGTTTTCATATATAATAATCAAACCTCTTTGCTTCTGAAATGTCTTACTGCATTTATAGTGTTCAATTTGAAGACAGTTTTTACGAATATTTACTCAAGATCATACTTAGTCCACAAAATTCGTATTGCAAATCGTACCATTTTCATTACAAAAGAAGTGTCTCAGGCACGTCT
Organism: Bougainvillia muscus; assembly: GCA_032352715.1. Classification (NCBI taxonomy): domain Eukaryota; kingdom Metazoa; phylum Cnidaria; class Hydrozoa; order Anthoathecata; family Bougainvilliidae; genus Bougainvillia; species Bougainvillia muscus. The sequence goes on from JAUCNQ010116462.1 coordinate 10,757, forward strand.
GAATGAAAATTGATACGAATTTTGTGTACAGTCTCTTTGCACACAGCATACACTTTATTGCAAAGAGCAAGATTGCTTTTGTATCAACATACTTTTCTGCATCCCTCAAGTATATCACATGCATAGAGCTTGTCCGTGTAGAGAATACGCAATGTGGCTGAAAAAAATAAATTATATACGTTCACAATATCGTATTGAAATTCGTATCAATTTTTATTGAATTTTTATTTTCATTTTGTTGAAGCTTTTTTTTTATATGGTTGTACTGCCTGTGGATTATTAAAGAAAGGGGATGATCTGCTGTCAACAGCGTTAGATCATTAATACTTTTAATTACAAATAACACTTCAAGGAACCGTCTCAAAAATTCGCTTCAGAAATTCGCATCATTCATATGAATTTTCATCTCAGAAGAAGTCATTGTGCACTTCCTCTCAGATCAAAATAAAACGATTTTTGAAGCGAATTAAAGTAAATTTTTGAAACCTAATGACGATGCTTAACCACTAGTAGCATAGTGCGGAGAACAACAAGTATAAAGAAATGATTTAGCATTCACTGGTCCACTGCTGATGTTGAGTGATATTAAAAGCATATTAAACCATCCCTGCACCATGACGAATGACCTCCGTCAACATGAGTTAAATAGTACCTTCATTGATAATATATCTTCGATTTTCTTAAAAAACTCATCATGTGATATCATATACTCTGGATTTGTCTCCAGCAGTCCTTTTAATATGGGCGTTATTAAAGTTTTTAGTCCTTGTGATATTCGTGTTTTATCTGGCAACTTTGATGAATACATTATTTGTCCATTTTGTGTGTTTTGATGGCATGATATAACGCCTTGTTTTTTTTCTGTTATCATTTTGAACCTAATAGAAAATAAAATAAATTAGGATTATGATTGCGCATTTTAATTTTATATAAAATTTATTGAATTTGGACCGTGAGCTTATTTTACGATGCCAAATTTAAATATGTGCAGGCAGTCTTAAAAAACCATAATGACAGACGCAGTGCAGGCAGTCCTAAAATACCATAATGACAGACGTACCTGCTCTGTGTATTCAACACCAAGGGCTTGCACCAACTATTGTTAGCCATACGATAAATTGAGGTCAATACAAAGAATAATTAAAGTCTGGTGCTTCAAATTAACAATTACATATTGTTAACAGAAAAGAAAACTTAGAAGCTAAACAACAAAAATAAATAACTGCTGAACAGGCTGTCATTACAAAAAAAATATTCTACTACTGAAAGATAACATGGAAAATAACATTAGAGCTCGTCTAGAAGCTCAAATCCTTTATCTCTTACATGACATCTTTATTCTGTCGGCCACCACTTGGTCTGAAAGGTAACTCTCCAGTTGACAGATGATATAATGTAACACCAATACTCCACAAATCAACCTAAGAAGATCATTTACTTCCAAGTTAGGTTTCCGTTTTCTACTTTGCATGCACGTACACCCCTTACATACAAGATACACAGATTATGGTTTGATTCAATCCAATAAATACGAAGTAGAAAAGCATAAGTTTTAAATATTAACCTCTTTATCTTTTGAGAATACCTCGTTAGCTTCTCAACCTTCTATTTACGTTTCGTATTTTGATTTTGATGAGAAAATTTTGATGGGCAAGATTTTTCACTTTGCCTTCGTCCTCTCTCTTTCTCTTGTTTCCCGTCCCTTCCCTCTTCTTTCTCTAAATTCTGGGTTGGAAAATTTGAGCTTAGTATTTTCTTATGTGGTCCAAGTGGTCGGATCGCAAACCGTATCATCTCCATCGCATAAGACGCTTATTAAGTTCCTTGCGTAGTATGCACAAAAACACTCCAACTGAATGAAAATTGGGGGCCTTGGGGTAGTAATTTGTGCATACCGCTTAAGGGCCCAAAATTGATCATATATGCTTCATGTGTTAAAGAGTCCTGTAGCAAGTGTTTCAGTGCTGTTATGTGTGACACTGAGCAATTTTTGGTAAAATTCCTTGTTATTGGGGGTGCATAATTTTCAGAAAAACGCCTAAAATTAGGCACGAGAGAGTACAAAATGTTTTTAAGATACGGAATTTTAGACTTACTTGAGCTGAGAATCGTTTGGAAGTAGAAATTTTCAAAACAGCTTTTTCGTAAATATCAGGATGCTAAAATAAGATGTAGACAACCTCAAGTTAATTGCTTAGCCTCCCTTTAAAACTACATCATCAAGTATTTAACTTCCCCCATGATGTAACATCTTCAAGTAATTTAGTTTTACCCAACATTGCAAACAAGGAAAAAGGTTTTCATTGTAAATACATGTCAATACAGTCAGAATGTATTTATGAGTTTGGAAAGAATGTAACGGTTAAAAACTCACTACCAGAGATTTTTATTTCCTTTGGGACCATCCACAAAATTCGTATCATTATACTAACTATTTTATCACAGAAGAAGTGTTTTTGTGTATAATAAGTATGTACAAACACACTCCTGTATGAACATTGATACGAATTTCCATACGAGTTTTGTGCATGGTCCCTTAGTATCGTTCTTTTTCCGTCAGTTACAGTTACTTTTATCAGGTCTCTGGGACTTCCTATTTGCCATTCTAAGGAGCCGTTTCAAATCATCGTTTTATAAATTATTCACTTTGTCAATTTTCATACAGACGAGGTGTTTTTGAGCATACAAAGTATGAACGATTACACTTCATCTGATATGAAAATGAACAATCTAATCCATGATGTTCTCCTATCCAGATTGAGGTATTACGACGTACACTAAACAAATTCTCCTTTTAGTGACCATCCACAAAATTCGTATCAATTTTCCTTCAGAAGAAGTGTCTTTGTGCATACTTACTATGCACAAGAAACTTCTTCTGTAATGAAAATGGTAAGATTTTAACATACTAGGTATTCTTCAGTTCCATATATGGAAACAAATGATTGGTCAGCCTCATTCAATTCACGTGCTGCACCGAAATCTGTGATCTTGTAAATATATCTAAAACAAATCAAAAAATTGCACAGGGCAAAAAATTCGCTTCACTCTTGTCAATTATCATCTCAGATGAAGTATTATTGTACATGCTTTGCAAATTAAAGCAAATGTTAGAGACGATACCTAAGAAAGGTTACCTGCAAGTAGTTGTAGCATATTGCGATCATTAACGAGAGGTCTCCGGTTCAAATCCAGGCCGAGGATCTACCTGGAACTCCCTGGAAGTACTGTGGTCAATCCGTTCCTCTGTAAAGTGACGCTTGCCATGTTTCAGACTCATACGGTTGGCAGAAGGGTGTTAAAGGTCAGAGATAGATAACATGATTATATTATGTGGTGATATTTGATTTAAAAATAATGTCACCCTTGGGGATATAGTGTGAGATTACTATTGATCTGAATGCGACTGTTCATTAGTTATTATCATATTTGATTCGTTACTCAACCAAAACAACACGATGTGAGAAATAGACATAATATTTGTGTAAGGTTCTGGAATTTCACAGTTCGAAAGTGTTTTTTAAAGTTGATTATTTTGTAGAAACTTACTCATCCCCCGCACTCGAAAAAATGATTTTACCTAGAAATAACTGATTTAATCGTTAATTGAACGTTTGTGATCACGTGGATTTACGTGTAATTACGACTAGTTATTAAAAAAGTGTTACAATAAAAAAAATGTGTATGTAAAAAACAGGAATACTTCTATATCTCTCCTCAGCCTTGAACCCTATTTCATGTATGTTACACGTTTTAAGATTTCGCTCGTAGTTGATATAAAAATTGTCTTTTATTGTAAGAATTATTCGAAAGTTTGGTAACTAGGAAATCTGGATAGTGAGTTCGATGACATATAATCTTGATTTAATCATCCTGTAACGATTGCTGCAGGATTCAATGTGCGTATATATTTTGTGCATGCTGGTCACTAGTACTACAGGGTTAAAGTTCATGATGTTTTTTAAAGTTCCAATATGTTGTTTTGTGTAGGTCGTCTGTAATTGTCTGATAATTTAAGGAACGATAACGAAACTGGATCTCATTATGGCATTTGATTAAATGAGAATGGCGTCAACGTATTAAGAAACGTAGTTATCGTCCAATCGAATGCCTTTAATTAGGTTTGAAACATTACAATATTTATCATGTAAATTATTTTCACCACAAAATTAGTACTAAAATGCTGATCATCATATGCCTTAACCTGGTTTCTACAAACTGTATCAGATTAATGGCGTAGTTTCCTGATTACAACTTTCAAGTTTTGTGATTAGTAGTAACTGGGGTTGACGAGGGGAAGTAGAACAAAAATTCCTTGTAGACAATGGTGACTCCAGTGGGACCAGATCTAGTCTGAGCATCACGATGAAAAGCTAAAAGTTTAAATGCTGAATAGCTTAATATATGGCTTGAGGGAGTCGTCACCATACAATAGGAAATTAAAAATAAATGACTTTAACTCGCCATTACACTTCTGTGACTAAAGTTAAAGCATGTTCTGAATCCACTTCTGTGACCTCTGGGTTTACTATGTTTTTACTATGAAAAATCATTTCTACAGAATTCATCAAATTAAAACCATTTCCTACCTCACGAAAATGTCTAAATTCATTAACTACGAAACAAGCAATTAGCTGGCTATTTTAGAAACGTATATAAAACGTATAATAAATTAACTTTTATTCAAATTTGCATACTGTTGCGCACATCATATTTAAATATTATTCTAAGAAGGAAAGAAGCTTTTGTGGAACATAGGAAGTCTTTTTACAAAAATGCTGACAAATAAAAAGTAAGTAAAAGGACTGAAAGAAACCCTTAGTAGTAGTAGGCTAGACTGTCTGCAAACACGCATATAATACAAAAAAAGCCTAACTTCAGTGGCGGATTTAAGTCTAGTCTCCAACAAGATGGAAGCTTATAATACTTTAGGGACTGTCCGCAAAATTCGTATTGTAATACCAAACAACTTTATCCCAGAATTATGCACAAAAACACTCCACAAAAACTCCTTCTGTATGAAAATTGATACGAATTTTGTGGACGGTCCCTAATTTACTTTTAATAGTAAACAAATAGTCGTTAAGCTTAAAAAAAGGCTTACTGAATTTTGTTAATCTATAAAATAATAAAGATTTGATCTCCATTTTATACCTTTGACTAGATTAACGCGTGCTCTGGATCCGTCAATGATCGTAAAAAAACATTTTTTTTTAAACCAGTCAACGCAGAAATTGTTTCTCTTTTTCATTTAATTTTCACTTAAAGAAAACATTATTTCGGTGTATACTTCTGTGCACACCTCTTCCGAGACGAAAAATGGGACACTAACTACACGACAACAGGCGTCACATTGTTATACTATTTTTTTATTTTTAGGATCGGAGGATATGTTATTAATCAAGGCGATAGTCAATTACCTACTATGAACACCTTTTACACAAATCAACTCTCAAAAACTCAATACAACACTATACACACTCACCAAACGATCAATTCTCACCATAGTAATATACATCAAGGTACAACTATTCAGATATCACCAAACAACAATCAAGGTTGTGTCATTGTACAGCAAAATCAGACAGTGTATCAACAACCCGGGACCTATGTGCCATACACAACATACACACCGACACAACCTACACAATGGTATAACCAAAGTACGCATCACCCACAGGTAAACTATACCCAAAGAATTGATAGCATCGAGGAAACAAATAACAACTACAAAATATATCAACCAACAAATGATGTATCACTTACAACAAATTCTACTCATAGGGAATTTAAAAGACAATATACCGCCCCTAATATGGGTGAAATTAAAGATGAATATTCTACAAAGCTAAAACTTCCAAGTGCACCGTCATTCGAAGACGTCTTCAGTAAAGATAGTACAATAACAAGAAAAGTATGTGGAAGTGTTCATCCAATAAATCAAACTAAAGACAACTCTGCTTTTACTTATCGCAGAAGTGTTCATCCAATACACCAGAAGAGAAATGATGGATTTTGTAGAACAGGTGGAATACGAAAACATTCAGCACCAGCCATACTCAAAGCTTCAGAATCAGACACAACATGGTACAGATAAATAAATACTCTTGTCTATTCATAACTTTTAGGGTTCGTCGTCTCAAAAAATTGCTTAAATTCGCTTCACAAATCACTTTATTTTCAACTCAGATGAAGTGTTGTTGTGCATACATGAGAATTGCCCTTCTAAACTAATCGGACGCTGCTCTTCTATTCTATAATTTAGTATAAATATACAGTGGCGGATCCAGAGCTTGAAAATAGTAGGCAAGTACCTACGAAGAAGTGTAAAACAATTAAAATTTCAAAGAAATTTTTAATTGTTTTACACTTCTTCGTAGGTGTTTGCCTTCTCCTGAATCCGACCCTGATATAGAATAAGGGTTTGTCTTAATAATAATCTTCAATTTTAAGACAGAAGAAGTGTCTTGATGCATACTTTGTATCCACAATGACTTCGCTGCTAAGATGAAAATTACATAATTTACGAAGTGAAATTTCGAGACAAAAACCTATGAAAATGATTTCTGTTGTCGTACAAACGTTTTTTCGTACATCGTTTTTTTTTGCAGACACTACTTTTAAAACATATTATTTTCAAAGGAGATGGACTGAAGGTCAACTGATTATTTATTTGATAAAGTGTTGATGATGAGAATAAGATTTTACTTACTTTCCAACATCATTTCCATACACGGTTTCCCATTCTTTCTCTGTACGTAAAATGTTTCCAGGTTTCACATCACGGTGGACTATATTATTGTCTCGAAGATATTTCATGCCAGCACCTAGATAAGGTACAGTTCATATTGCAAATCAGAATGTTTTCGTTGAAGAAAAAGTGTCTTTGTGCATACTATGTTATGCACAAAGACACTTCTTCTGAATGAAAATTGATACGAATGTCATACAAATTTCACGGACTTTATTAAGTGAGATACTCAATTCATTCTTCCCCAAGATCTTTTGAGAGAGTGTAAAATTTCATTTAGAAGAAGTATCTACTATTTATAAAGAGGACAGTGTATTTTTGTATATAACTTTGTATGTGCAAAAACGCTTTTCCTGACTGACTCAAAATGAAACGATTTGGGAAACGAAAATACGAGAGAAAATCTTACACAATGCACGAGAAAACGTCTCTACTAGAAGTCGGGAAAAGGATTTTTCTTAACCAGAGGCTAGAAAATCGTTACAGATCAAGTTTATCAAATTAACGAACTATAAACAAATAAACGGACTATTCAAACTTACTAACGTCACGAACAACATCTTTGAAGTCTTGCTCATTCAAACCATATATATTTTCTGGTTGATCGAGTATATCATGTAGACTTGTTTCACACAGTTCCATGACAAGAACAGTTGCTCTTGATCCAGACTACATTTGGAAACGCAGAGAATGTTAAAATATGTAACAAGTTAGGGATAGATAAGTGGCAAACATAGGTATAGTCAGAGCACCAAGATTGAGATTAAAGATAATTGATTATTTGTTCTTCACCTACCTGTCTCTGTAGGTTTGCCAGACAGACACAGCCGTATTAAAGCTTGTGAAGCGTTTCAAAAATACATTTTAATAATAATTCTCTTCATTGTTATCAATTTTAATTCAGATGAATGGTCAATGTGCATAATGGCTTTTCATCTGAAAATTTGTAAAATAAATTAAAGTGGATTTTCGGGAAAACATTCGAGACATAAAGGATCGGCCACAAATTTAGTATGGCAATTCGTATCAATTTTCATACAGAAGGAGTGTCTTGGTGCATACTTAGTATGCACAAAGACACTTCTTCTGTGATGAAATTGGTACGATTTTAGATAAAAAATTTATTGACGGTCTTTAACAAACCATTGTCTTCTTTTACCTCTTGCTCCAGAGCAACTAACTTTACAATATTTGGATGTTCTAGCTTTCGTAAAACTTCTATCTCACGGTTTCGAATTTGATATGGTCTTTTTTCAGCAAGTAAATTAAAAACTTTTGCAGCATACAGTTGGCCAGTATTCTGTTAGATGAAACAGAAGTAGTAATACACATGCACAGAGTTTTCAAAATAGTTATTCAGTAGAATATATATCGGTATAACGAATTTTCCCTCTTTTCCCTCTTTTCTCTCTTTTCTCTCTAGTCTCTTAAATCCTCTCTATGCAACGAAATCTCTATATAACGAACCATTTCCCTTTAGGTTTCGTTATATCTCGAGTCTATCGAACATACTTTTACAAAAGACATTTAAAATTTGTCCAGGAATTCGTTGTACATACTATGCGCAAAGACACTTCTTTATTGATGAAACTGGTCATAGTGACCACTCAAAAAAAACCTCTGAAATTCCAGGACAATTTATAATTTTTTCCAGGACATTTCATAACGAAATTCCAGAGCATTCCAGGATAAAATTGAAAAAAAAGGAAAGTTTCAGGACATTTCAGGACAATCTTGATCCTTTTCCGCAGAAACCCTAATTTCCGCGTTTTTCGAAAATCATGACGGAATTATTTTTTTCTCATTCGTGAAAAACGAGTAGAAAATACCCCTCTCTCCCCCTATGTCCCTATTTCGACGTATTGGGTATTTGGGTCTGGGATCATGTCTGTTTGTACAATATTGACTTGTAACAAAATGTAAGGAGAACTAATAAATTCAACACATTCTTTGGCTAACACCATCGTCATGTAAATGCTTTAAAAAGCGGTGAAAACAAAATAAATATTACACAGAAAACAATTTAGGTGAGACCATATTAAAAGTGATGGGCCCATATTTAGTGACTAAAGGGAGGACCCACCATTGGGTTGGGTCCGACTGTAGAGATTTTCGGTTTTACCCCTTGTAGATTGGATAAAAATGCATTAGCTATTGCATTCATCTTTTCAGGGCTAAACCTTAAATGCACCTCCAAAAAAAAACTTACTTAGCAAAGAGTCATAAATCATGGTATTAACAGCTTTTTAAATACATGACGTTTACATGCTCTTACAAGACCATATAAAAACATTATTTTTGCATATTTGCTATGAACTCTCCCACAATGCGACTGTTATTAACATCAATAATGTAACAATATATTTATGGATGTGATATTGTATGAAAGAGATTTAATGTAATATTGAACCTTCGAACCAAGCTCTAATCCGTCGATCGGACGCTTTTCCTTGAATGATGATGGAGAAGTTTCTCCTTTTTTTAAAATAGTCCTAAAACCTTCCACCCCTTTTGAGGTAGCCCCCCTCAAAATATAATGGTGGCAGAGGAAAATGACAGCAAACAATAATAACAAAGCTCCCCCTCGCATGAGTGAAGATTCGTCCTATGAAAGATGGAAGAAGGAAATAGCCTTATGGGAATTTTCACGGAATTAAAAGAAGAAAAAAGAGCAGCAGCAATTTGTTTATCATTAACTGGAAGAGCCAGAGATGCATGTCTTGACTTACCTATTGAAAAACTACACTCTAAAGAAGGAGTAAAAGAAGTATTAACTAAATTAGACGCACTATTCTTAAAGGAACTTGATCAAAGAATTTATAGTGCTTATAATAATTTTGAGAAATTTAAAAGGACAAGTACTATGAGCATTACTGACTATATAATAGAATTTGAAAAATTGAACCATAAACTAATTGAATTCAAAATTGAATTACCACACTTTATTAAACTGGAACAAGAACAGCTTGCAAGAACGTATATTAAAGAATTAACATACAATAACATGAAAGCAGCATTCAAGAGGATACTCGATGATACTTGTTGTTCGCCGCCAAATAGTAACAATGACCGAACAATCATTATTAAGAAAGAAGAAGATATTTATTATACAGAACAACAACGAGATTCTATTAGTGAAAATTATTATACAAACAGTAAGAGGAACATTTCAAACTCGATTCAACAACAACAATAGAGGACGTGGTGGTCAATATAAAGGACGTGGAAATTATCGTAATTACAATATGACGAATGATAGACAGCAAAATGGTGGCACTCTTAAACGAAACCCCTTAGATTCTGATGGGTATGTCACAAATGCACAGTGTGTAAAAGCATTTTTCGTTGGGCAAAAGATTGTCCAGATAGAAACAAAAAGGATGCTCCTGATTACAATGAGCAAAGCAATGTTACATTTTATTTAATGGTGAGATTGAAAGCTGTTACATTGAATCTTTCTTGAATGAAACAATTAACAAGGCAATTCTTGATTCAGGATGCATCAATACCGTTTGTGGAAAGAACTGGATTGAATGTTATATAGATAGATACCTTAAATGAAGAGGAATCAACACAAATTAAAAAAAAAAAGACAAATCAGAAATTTCGATGCGGTGATGGTAAAGTGTACGAATCGACAGAGTTAATTACTATTCCAGCGAAAATTAGATGCAAGAGAATATTTATAGAAACATTTGTTATTCGTTGTCCTATTCCGTTATTGCTAAGTAGAAAAAGTATGCAGAAAGCCAACACTACAATAACTTTTGCTATTAATAAGGTATATGTTTGGGTTTGATATCGATCTTATGTATATATATTGTATACCATTAATTTATGAAAAAGAAAGCATTACATTGGTTCAAGATGTAGACAGTGACAAAGATAAAGTTGCATTGAAACTACACAAACAGTTTAGTCATGCACCAAGTGAAAAGTTAGTTAAATTATTGCATATTGGTAACATTCCTGATAAGGAACTAGAAGAAGAGATTCGAATAATTGAAGAGAAATGTGACATTTGTTTTAGATTTAAGAAAGCTAAACCTAGACCAATAGATGCTTTTCCATTGTCTTAAGATTTTAACGAATCAGTGGCTATGGATTTAAAATTTTATGATTCAAAGCCAATTTTACATTTGATAGATCATACAACACGATTTAGTGCAGCAAGTGTTGTAAGGTCAAAGAATAGAGACACTATAATGTCTAAAAATTTTGAGATATGGATTACCTATTTTGGTTCACCTGGACAGATACTGAGTGATAATGGAGGGGACTTTTCTAATGCAGAATTTATGATCATTGGAGAAAAACAGAATACCAATATTCGAACCACAGCAGCTGAATCACCATGGTCTAATGGAATCAATGTAAGACACAACGCAATTCTTGGAAATATGATAGAAAAAACAATTGCTGAGACTGGTTGTTCTTTACAAGTGACAGTTGCTTCAGCAGTTTCAAGTAAAAGTGCTCTTGCAAATGTATATGGATTTTCGTCAAACCAACTAGTATTCTGAAAAAATCCCAATTTTCCATCAAACTTAATCAACAAACTACCTGCATTAGAACGACCAATCCAGTCACAAGTTGTACAAGAAAAATTATCAGCAATACACTCTTCGAGAAAAGCATCTGAAGCAAGTAAAAAGATAAGTAGGGCTTTAAAGAAACAGACATGCCAATCCAATCCACATATCTTCCAACCTGGTGAAAGAGTTTATTACAAAAGAGATAAGTCGAGTCAGTGGAAAGGCCTGGAGCAGTCATAGGTACCAAAAGTCAATCTGTAATGATCAAACATGGTGGAGTCTATATTAAAGTTCATACATGTCGAGTAAAACATGAAAATAGTGAATTCACAGATTTTGATAAAAAGACTAACCTCAGATGTTTAAATAATCAACATGTATTACCACACAACGACAATAATGGTGATAGAAGAAGAACACAAGAATTTGGGGAAATTATTTTTGACGATGCAGTTGAATCTGATGAAGAGAATGTCGCTCCCACTACTACCACTGATTTAATGAGCAATGTTAAAGAAAATGAGAGAACTATTGATCCTAATGCCATTGTTAACAGAGATCCACATGAAGAATACAACAGCACGCAACTACATAAAGAATTAGATGGTAGTGATAATGGTGATGATGAGAAGCAACAAACAGATGACATTCAACAACAAGAAGGTGTAGAAAGTGAAAAGAAAGATAAGTGGTACCCATCCATTATTAGACCCAGAATGAAATCACTTGTGAGATATAAACCGAAGACTGATGAATCTTGGAAGACAGTAACGATATTAAGCAGAGCCGGAAAATCTACTAGCAGATATAAAGATTGTATAAATGTACGGGATTCGTGAGGCCAATCAGGTTCACTGTATTGATTAGAAAACGGGTGTTTCTACTTGGATGCCCTTAGAAACTGATATTATGTTATTAACTGGTTCAGTTTTAGACGACCCGCAAGTACAAGAAGCCAAAAATGATGAGTTAAGAATGTGGCAAGAATATCAAGTATACAACGAAGTTGAAGATTGCGGGCAAAAGAGAATCTCAACCAGATGGGTTTGCACAGAAAAAGAGAAAAATGGAGAAAAGATAGTCAAAGATTGGTTAGTCGCTAGAGGATTTGAAGTCACTGCCTTAATTAGAAAAGATTCTCCCACCTGCAATAAAGAAAGTTTTAGATTGATACTAAGTATTTTTACTATAAATCGTTGGAAGATAAACAGCTTAATGTTCAAGCAGGATTTTTTGCAAGGTAATCAAATTGGAAGAGATGTGCATTTACAGCCACCAGGAGAAGCTCATACAGAAAATATTTGGAAATTACGAAAGTTTGTCTATGGTTTAAATAATGCATCTCGTTTATGGTATACACGATTGAAAGATGAATTATTAAAAATGGGACTAAAGAAAGGTAAATATGACGAAGCTATTTTTTATCATAGAGAGAAAGAAAAGTTAACTGGAATCATGGCAACTCATGTAGATGATGTATTCTGGGGAGGTGATAGTAATTTTGAGGCGAAAGTAGTAAACAATATAAAAATAATTTTCAAATTAGTAAAGAAAGCCAAAATAATTTTACATATCTTGGATTATCAATGGAAAAGACATCAGATGGAGTAATTATGCACCAAAGGGAGAAGATGTCAGTAAGATTGAATTAAAGAACAATAACATAAGATCTACAGACAGTGAATTAAATGAAGATGAAAAAGCAATTACGTTCTGTTATTGGTCAACTCAACTGGTAGTGCACACAGACTCGTCCAGATCTTAGTTATGATATATGCCAAGCCAGTATCTCGTTTAAAGATGCCACCGTCAAGAATATAACACAGTTAAATAAATCGATCTGAAAGTTAAAGAATGAGGATATTGTTTTACGCTTTATAAATCTTGGCGATCTTCGAAATTGTAAATTTGTAGTTTATAGTGATGAATCATATCAAAATCTTCTTGATGGTGGCTATCAAGGTGGATATATCATATTTTTAATGACAGTGATATTATTCCCATTCAATGGCAAACGAGACGAATACGCCGAATTGTAAAAAGCACTATGGCTGCTGAATGTTTAGCATTAATTAATGCAGTTGAAGCTGTGTTGAAATGTTTGCTTCAAGAAATTGCTGGAAACAACAAAATTGATATACCTATTGAAAGTTATACTGACAATCGATCTCTATATGATGCAGTCTATTCTACAAAATGTATCGAAGACAAAAGATTAAGAATGACAAAGCTTCGTTGAGGGAAAAATTGTAAACCAAAGAAATTTGTAAAATAACCTGAATTGATGCAAGATTTCAGTTGTTAGACTGTTTAACAAAAAGTGGGGCTTCATCAAAAAAAATCTGTTGGATGCCCTCAAAACAAACAAAAATTAACTGAATACTTCGTTGTGTTTTCAAGAATGATTAAAAGGAATAGAATTTATTTTACATATATATTTCATTGTGTTTTCAAGAGTGTTTAAAAGAAAAAAAGAAAAAGTAAAAAAAAGAAGAAAGTAAAAAAAAAAATAAGTGTAGTTTTATGAATACAGATGCAATGAAACAAATGTATAAACTGAGAGAAAGCATAAGAAATTAAGAAGAAGATATAAGTAAGATAACAACACCAGATGAAGAAGAACGTAAAAAGACAGAAGTAGTATGACAACACAGTGTACAACAAAAGAACAGAATAATGATGACACAACAGAACCAACAAAGTTATCAAAGAAGAAGATGGGGAATGTTATTCTTATCATTTAGATATAGAACTATAAATATAGAACTATAAATAGTATATGCATGGTTGTGGAGCTTTGGTATTATATATATGGTGAGAACTTATCTATTTTACCTTCCTCCTGAGAAAAATGCCCCACCCCTTTCTTGGTTAGCCCGCCCCCCTCCCCCCTCAAAATCAAAAAGTTCATTACCCCCCCCCTGCCCCTCCCCCTCCAGTCTATTTTGGGAAAATCAAAGGGGGGGATAAACATTGTTCTTACTCAATTGATAGAACATACATTGCATTTACAACGACACTTGTCGATTACTGAAATGAATTGAATCGATTTAGCTCGGTTTAATTCGTTTCACAAATCGTTTAATTTTTATCTGACAAAAGTGTCTTATGAATATCTTACTTGCTTAATATTATTGTCACTCTTCTGCACCATAAAGATTATTAAGATCATAAGGACAATTCACAAAATCAGTATCGCAAATTGTACGATTTTCATTACAGAAGCAGTGTATTTGAGCACACTTAGTATGCACAAAGACACTACTTCTGTATGAAAATTGATACGAGTGTCGATACGAGTTTCGATACGAATTTCATGGACGGTCCTAAGTTAGAAAGTTTCCTTTTTTTATTACAAACTCCTTACCACATGTCTGCATTGATAAACTGTTCCAGTAGCACCTTGCCCAACAGCTTCTTGTACTGACCATATGTAAGTTTGACTCTTTCGGATAGAATTCATAACGTATAACAGTTATCTTTATTTATAAAAAGTTGTTTAAAGTAACTAAGAAGAAGAAGAAAAAAACACACTGCATGCTAAGTTATGTTGTCCTTTAACGATTTTATCAACCAATCTGCTTAAGTCTGGAGTTTTACTTCACCTGAGATGAAAATGAAAGCAATTATGAAGCAAACAAAAGTGAGTTTTTGAGGCGAACCATAATAAATCGTCGGTTGCTTTAGAAATTGCCTTCCTTCCTATCAACTTTCATTGGGAAAATTTTCTTTGTGCATACATTGTCTGAAATGAAATCGAAATGAATTGACAAACGAGTTAAAGCGAATATTGAGAAGAACTCTTAACTATGTATCAGACATAAGATCTTTAAGGTCGGCGTCCTTGATAAGCGTTGCTCAGACGTTATTATGTAAATGGTAACTGTTGGATATTAAATAGTATGAGAACATTAAAATTAATTAAATCCTCTAATGCATAATGACCAAAAATGGTCACACATACTTTAACAATCCTGCAACACATACTTTACACAATCCTGCAGCATATGTTAAAGTATGCATGACCATTTTACAACATTATGCAATAGAGTTATCACCAGTTTTAAAAAGCAAGACAATTTGTTCCATTACTAACAAAAACAAATTAAGATTCGTTTCAAAATTGTTTCATTGATATCAATCTTCAAATTTGTATTCACAATGACATTTCTAATGATATGAAAATGAAACAAGTTATGAAACGCCATTTTGAGACAAATCTTCGTCAGTAACATTTTCTGTAAAACAAATCATTCTATGCAATATGTATATTTTGATTTACTAATTTTTTTAATCTACAAAATTAACATTCCAGATAAATTACTGTCCACAAAAATTTTCTTTCACAAAAAGTGTCTTTGTGCATACAGTGGACTCTCTGTAATTCGACTCCCCATAATTCGAACAACTCCATTATTCGAACGATTATTTCTTCCCCGTCGGAGTTCGAGTTATAGAGAGTCCACTGTACTAAGTATGCAGAAAGACACTTATGTTGTGATGAAAATGGTTCGATTTGCGATACGAATTTAGTGACGGCTCTAAGTAATACCATATTAGTAATCCCTGAGTATCCTTGCAAATATGAGGTATAAATCCTGTAGTCTTTGAAGTATGCACAAAGACAATGCCTCATGTGCTACAATAGTTGAAGTGTAGCCAGTAAATTAACTCTTTTATATTTTATTAAGCAATTTTGGGAAGAAACAGAAAATGTGAGGGTAAACTTGTCATGGGCGATAAATGGGTGTAAAAATACAAATTTATGATTTATGAACTGACCGGACACTACGATCGTATTCTTTTTCAACTGACCGGACACTACGATCGTATTCTTTTTCAACTGACCGGACACTACGATCGTATTCTTTTTCAACTGACCGGA
>JAUCNQ010116463.1:1599-19211 GCA_032352715.1 Bougainvillia muscus
TGCATAAATTCAACAACGGCGGTAATAAATTGGTTATAAACTTATGACAGTAATTACGCTAATTACAAATATAAATGCTAAATCTTTGAACTAATTGGATTGATAGTTCATTGAGACAGTGTTCACTCATTATTTTATGAAATAACATGCATTATTTTATGAAGTAACATGCTCATGCATAAATTCAACAACGGCGGTAATAAATTGGTTATAAACTTATGACAGTAATTACGCTAATTACAAATATAAATGTTATATCTTTGAACCAATCGGATTGATAGTTCATTGAGATAGGGTTCACTCGTTATTTATGAAATAACATGCTCATGCATAAATTCAACAACGGCGGTAATAAATTGGTTATAAACTTTTGACAGTAATTACGTTAAATTCAAAATATGACTTGAATTTATGCATTGATTTATAAATTAAATTATGCACATGATTAATCCAATACAAGTGATTAAACCACAGTTTAATAACTGGCCGCCAATATACTTAATTTAAGCCACCGCATATTAAGGTACTGGATTCAATCCCTGCTCGAATCAGTTCTGAGAAAGTGCGAATCTTTTATCTCTACGAGACAGCACTTGGCGAACAAACTAAGAATTCCATTGCTCAAACAACAGAACTTTTCTACGATAATGTTAGGACAGCTTCGTGGTCCTTAACTGGAAGCTATATACAGGAATATATTATATACAGGAATATAGATCCCTCTAAACTAAAGAGGCTAAAGGGGGCATATTTTTTGAACATGTGTTTTTATTATTATCATTTACTATCTCTAGCTGGTTACTCTCGTGTCACAGAAATCGGTTTAACTATGTAAATCTCGTCTAGATTGAAATGATAAGTTTGAAGTCAGTGTCTAGAAACAATGACTATAACACCCTCTTCCGCCAAAGTTGCTCAGTGCTGGCTGTTCGCTTATAATCTTATATTTCTGATAAAATAAACAAGTATTAATCTCCGACCTTACAAGATGCTTAACTGACAACAATGAAATTTTGTTTTGAAACAAAAATCATGGCGTAATATAGGCATATGTTCAATATGGCAAAGTAACACATCGAAAGCTTCATTATAACAGAAGTTACAGGGGTTCAAATATGCCGCGGGCCATTATGCCCCAGGCTTAATAGGGTTAAGCGAAATGGTCCAAAGACACAAAATGAATGTAAACTGGACTATTCTATAAATGACTAAATATGTTGAATGTGGTTTATGAACTTGGTTGATGTTTTTGTACAAACAAACTTTTTGAATGTGCTAAATTTTAAATTTCACTGTTGTTTTTTTCCGTAAATAATAGCTTAAGAATGAATTTGAAACTGAGAACAATAAAGCATCCCTCCAGAGGTGTTCTTCAAAATATCTGTTCGGTAAATATGTAACAAATATCTAAAATATCGAGCATGGTGGAGTGCATTTTTAGCATTGTTGCAGGCTTTAAGCCTGCAACAATGCTAAAAATGAACTCCACCAAGGACACTTCTGTAGGATTATTTCAAATATTTACCGAACACATAATTTGAAGAACACGTACAGATGGCTGCTTCTGAAACGATAAAGCCTTGATGGAGATTTTAGACTTCGAAAAATAGCGTTTTCGCATTGCGAAAAAACAACTTTAACCCTATTCCTGATGGGGGAGGGGGCAAAAAAGCCCCCTCTATCTAACTTCTGTTCTATAGGTCCATATCACATGAAACTTCTCACAGATGTTCTTTAAGCACTTAAGAGTACATAAATATAAAATTGATGACGTCAGCATATTCGCCCCTCCCCCTCATCAGGAATGGGGTTAAATGCATTGAGTGTCGAGACATATTACCAAATAGCGTATCATATTATAATATCATGAATACTGATAATAGTTATAAGAGCATTAATATATTAACCCTATTAGGGCAAGGCTTTTTGAGGTTCTGAGGGCCTAGGGAGGGGGGGCATGGGGGATCCCCCTCCATAACTTTTGCTAGGATTATTGTATAACAATGAAACTTGGTACACATATGCTCTGTGACGGAAGGGACATCTTGGATAAAAATATTTTTTGCTGACGTCATTATTTTTTTGATGACATCATCAAAAACATCAAAAATTCACGTTTTTTTTAAAAAATAGTGTGTATGATACAATTACTGAATTCTAAAGTTATATACATGCTATTTCAATTCTCTTTGAAATTTCTGATAGCAAATACAAACCAGATTCATAGGTTTCTGGGTTTTCTAAAATAATAAATATTTTGTCCAGAATAAGGCGCCAAAATTGCCAAAATCATAAAAATGTTGATAACATCATAACGTCGCATCACCATATGTTAATGCAATAAAATTTCGTACGGTCAAAGTAATTCATGGTATAAACAAGTATGCAAGGCTTAGATTCGTTATCTGCACCTGTTCATAAGTTATTAACAGTTCTATTTTTAAAAAATTACAAGGGTTTATTAGGAAATTTATAGGTGGTCTCAAATAATGACCTGTAGTTTCGGAAGACCATATAGTATACTCTAGATATTTAACAAACATCTTTCTAATAAATATATAGTAATTATCTGAAATTTTCAAGTTGACACCATTAGTAGAAAAGATGTTATTAAAAAATGTTTGGTAGGGGTGAAAAGAGGAGAGAAAGAAAACATACAAACTCTATCAAGCTCTGGGAAAAAAGAGAAAACATGAAAAAACAAAACAAGACTTAACCCTACTAGCTAGTAGGACCATGCATCGACACCTTTTTAAATATCTTCGGTAAGGGTTGCCGAAAATTGCTGAAACTTAATGACTTTTCCCAGAACAGAAGTGATTTTCTAAGAAGAAATAGTTCTAAATAAGAATTTGTGTTTTTCGATAGTTACAGAGGCAAGTATGTGGAGGCCGGTATGTAGAGTTAGAGATACACCGTGAGAATTTAGACGGCAATACAACTGTTACAGATGCGGTGCGAATTGAGTGATCACGCCAAATACTATTTCCAGATTTTTTTTACTCTGTAAATGTAAAAGAGACCTTTAGAGCAGCTCACATGTCCGCCATTTTGAATAATAAAGATGTACCGAAAACATAAAAATCTGTGCAACCAGCCCTGATGATGACGTCAAATGACTTATTTCTTTTTTACTTTTTAGAACGATAATTATTAGATCTAACATCTCTGAAAGTTTGAAGTCATTAACTATAGTATTTCAGATGCAATTAACACAAATGTAGCTAGATGAATACGCCTTTTGATACACTTTTTCGCTGCTTTGATACTAAACGATGGACTCTGGCTCGCCTAAAGAAGCTTGGGTAAATTGGGACAATCCGCCATTTTGTTTTATTGTGAAAAGTGATGACGTCATGCCTGAGTAAGCGACAAAACAACACCTCATTAGTGCAAAACCGTCGTTTTATGGATCACTTGCGCAGGTACTCGAAATAGCGCTAAATATACGACTCAAAAGCTGTGCTACAATGTCAAAAGTGATGACGACTTTGCGCATGCGCAAGAAAAACAAGTCCAATATTGATACTAACCGATGGACTCTGGCTCCCCTAAAAAAGCTTGGGTAAATTGGGACAATCCGCCATTTTGTTTTTTGTCAAAAGTGATAACTTCATCACTACTCACGTGTGCATGCCAGAGTAAACAAGTCCCCAAACTCATTTCGGTATTGTTTATGGCAACTTATGACTGTGGGAAATCCCCTTAGTCATACGCGCATGCGCAAGAGTTTTGTCCACTGTGAAAAAAGTTGAAAATGTGTATGTAATAAACAGAAATGAATTACTTCAGAAATGCAATTTTAAAACTGTATAACGCAGTATCAGCGCCGGTAGCGGCAACACGCGATGCCCTTGCAGAAAGACTGTAGAGTGTTCGTGAAACTGTTACTTCATTGTATAATAGGACTAGGGAAAAATTAGGGTATGGCTTAAAAGATATCGTGGAAGAGCAGTCAAAACAAGATAACGTAGGCATCGAAGACATTAAACACTTGTATCCAAAGAAAAAGGACCAATGCAGCTGGTGAGCCAATTGGAGATGTGCAGTACTTATTTCATGAACATGACATGTGGATGATTGAAGATGGTAGACGAGTCAAAACATGGCGGATCGAAAGAAATCTGAACCAACCTTTGACAGATGTAATCATGCATAAAACCACACCCGATATCGATATGCGAACCAAGGTGATCTACAGCTTTGAGTGTGACGTATATCAAGGTGGTGGTGTAGTCGCACCGCATTACAAGACGAAAGGCTCAACAGGGATGCTTACGAGTCTAAAAGAGATCATGGACTTTATTGAGCAATGTGAAGCAAAGCGACTAGATCTCGGAGCATGAGTTTTGGTCAAAGGCTTACTTACCCCCCGAGAGAACCATCGAGACACCAGGGCCTTATGGTGGTAAGGTAGTCTTCATGCATGTGCAGATCAAATTTGACTCTTCAAACGAGCCTCTACTAGGGTGCGGACCGTTACCAGATTGGCTGCGAAAAAAGCGATGCATTTACGCTGTCGATGGTAAGGATGAACGCACCGATAACCTCTGCGTTTGGCGATGTCTCGCGATTTACGCGCGATCAGACAAAGAGCGGAAAACAGAACGTCTCACAAAAGAAGCCCTAAAGTTGGCAAGGGAATACTACGAGAACGCCAAGCTGAGACTCCAAGATGTACGTGCGACAAGATTGGTAGACTTTGAAAAAATAGCGAAGAAATTCTACGAACCAAAGGGCAACTTGGAAAAGACCCCTTGGCGTTTAGTGTACGGTCAGAACCAGTACAAGCAAGGGTTGGACACAATCAATCTTAGAATGTTTAGAGGTCACTGTTTCTACATCAAAAAAGTGGAAGTTTTGTGTCAAAAATGGGAATGTTGCCTGCAAGCAGATATTTACTCGGAGTAATGACTTGAACCGTCATTTATCGTTGTGTAATGGAGGTAAGACAAATAAATTTGCAATGGAAAGAAGTTCAAGCGTCTTTTGAACAGTAGTGAAAAGGTGTTTTATGGCGGTAAACTAAACTTTAGCTATGCAGCCTGTCAATGGATTGAGTACATGGCAGCAGATACTGGCAAACACATACATCGCGCATTATGTGATCATGGTGGAGAACGTGCGATACGTGATAGTAAAGGCAATGAGACATCTCTTGTTGACGGATATGAACCTACGACAAAAACGATCTACCAATACCATGGTTGCAAATGGCAAGGCTGCGCGTGTTTAGAGAACAGAACAAACATCTATAAGAATCGATACTTGGCTACAAAGGAAATGGAAAGTTGGTTTGAAAAGCGAGAATACAACGTAGTATCTGTTTGGGAATGTGAGAAACCACCAAAAAAGAAGTGGTATTTTAAAGTAGAATTTACACCATATCCTCACTACATTGTGTTTGACTTTGAAGCGGTATTGCAAGTTTTGAATTAGTGTCGAACAAGTGATCTGACCTTCATCTCAAAGCAAACGCCTGTTAGTGTTGTCCTACACGACAGTCTCGCAGGTGAACCAACCTTTATTGTACATGAAGATCCAAAAGAGCTGATAAGACTATTTGTAGCTTGAACGTAGGCAGGAGCTGATTGTTGAATATGTGGGGGAGTTATATTTAAAACCAAAAGACTTTGACATGTTACCGAACCAAGTACAGAAGGCTTGGAATAGGTGGGTAAATCAAGTACCAGTCCTTGGGTTTAACAGTGGAAAGTATGACTTAAATCTTATCAAAAAGTACTTTGTATTGGAGATTGCAAAGCCTGAAATTATTCCCTTAAAAGACGGTCTGAAGGCGGTCAAAACTCCAGAGATCTTTGAAGCCCGGAAAGAAAACGAGTATATGGTTTTAACTACAGGCGAGTTCAAGTTTCTTGACATCAAAAACTTTTTGGGGCCAGAAATGAGCTATGAAAAGTGGTGCAAGTCTCTTGGTTGTAAACTTCAGAAATTGGTGTTTCCTTACGAGTGGCAAACGAGCTATGAAAAGTTGAGTCATGTCGGCCCAGTGAAGCGTAAAGACTTTTACAGCAGCCTCAGTAGGAAGACGATCTCGCGCAAAGAGTACTGTGGATTTAAGAGGGAATTTTACAAACGGCGGTGCGTGACAATGCTAGACTTGTTACGAGAGTACAATGTAGTGGATGTGGAACCTTTTATTGAGGCCGTGGAGAAGACGAGGCATCAGTATTTTACTGACGAACTGGACATGTTGAAAGATGCAGTGAGTATACCAGGTATATCACAGAGCTATGTAATGAACAAGGCCTTGAAGAAAAAAGACGACGTGAATTCGAGGTTTATGTACCAGGAGAGCCTGCTGGCACAAGTGCAACCTTACAACATGCAAAAGCAAGACATGTAAAATCTGCAAGGAAGTCCAAAAAGAATGCAAGGAATGTCCAAAAAATCAAGCTTACGAGCTATTGCAAACAGGGATGGTAGGCGGACCTGCAATTGTATTTTGTAGGTATCACAAGCGTGGAAAGACACGTATAAGGGCACATAATTATGGTCGAGAAGGGAAAAAGTGCAAGACCATTTTAGGATACGACGCTGTACACTGTACTTGTATTGCTCATGTCAAGTCATGCCCTGTGGAAAGGAAAGACTTGTCAAGGTGCCTACACCGGAAAACGCAGGTATATTGAACGCTATACACACTGGATCCTAAGTGACAAAATATTCGGCTTTGCACAAGTAGATATTGAGGTGCCTGAGAGGCTCTACGCCAAATTCAGTGAGATGGTACCATTTTTTGTTGTCTATAGGATAGCAAAAGTTTCAGAGCACATGAAGCGTTACCAAGCAGAAACAGGTCGGAAGGAGGACAAAAATTCTAGAAAACTTCTGGGTGTATATAGAACATGGGTTAAAGGTTACTGTCTATCACCAGCTACTGCTCTACATACCAGGTTTTCCCTTTAACTGGTTTCCAGAAGAGGTTGCAAATGCACGACGTGAAGCAGACAAACTTGAAGATAAAAATATTGCAGGTGAGACTTCAAAACTTAAAGGTAACAGTTTTTACGGGAAAATGATATCGCGCGACATTGCCACACGACATTTACAACAGATGAAAACAGAGTAGATACGGCACTGAGATCACCATTTTTTGAGGATCTAGAACAGATTGGTGAAGCTTACGAAGTTCGAGAAAAGAAACGCACGATAAGATAACGCGACCATATCAGTGCGGTATAGCAGTATATCAGCTTGCTAAGCTTCGCATGTTAAAATTTTTTTACGATTTTCTCGACAAGTACATCGACCGAAAAGACTTTGAGTACGTCTACATGGATACGGATTCAGCGTATTTTGCGCTTAGTAGAGAGTGTTTGAGAGATGCTGTAAAAAAGCCTGAATTGCTTGACGAGTACGACATAGACCTTATCAACTGGCTGGCAAAAGACAAATATTCGGAAAGAACCCCAGGACTGTTGAAGCCCGAATTTATTGGTTCTAAGATGATTGCCCTGACGTGCAAGTGCTACTTTGCTGAAGTTAAATATGGCACAAAATATAGCTTTAAAGGTATGTCTAAAACACAAAATGATCTCAACTGGAAAAGATACATG
The DNA here is from genome assembly GCA_032352715.1 of Bougainvillia muscus. Lineage (NCBI taxonomy): Eukaryota > Metazoa > Cnidaria > Hydrozoa > Anthoathecata > Bougainvilliidae > Bougainvillia > Bougainvillia muscus. Next base: position 9,180 of record JAUCNQ010116463.1, read on the forward strand.
AATGTACTACAAGGGTATCTTGATAAAGCCAAAAATACAGGTTTTCGAATACATGATCAAGGTGTTGTAACGCACGAGTAAAGCAAGCTTGGTTTATCTGCTTACTACGATAAACGCATTGTGTTAGGTGATGGGATTCATACTTAACCATTAGAAGTTATTTACATAAATTCACTGATGCAAAATATCTAAACTTTTCACAAACGTTTTAAACATAATGCTTAAAGATCACTGATGCATAACATTTAAACTTTTCACAAACGTTTTACACATAATCGGTACGATATGAATATCAAGAGTATTGTAAAAAAACTTTAAAAAATCCGTGAGTACGATACCACTGCTTTCCATAATATTTTTATACAGTCTCTTGGTTTATGGCGAGGTCAGCACACCTGAAATGTTATTTTTATAGATGTAATCACAGATACTACCTATAAAAAAAGATATTTTATAGATTTTACGATCTTTGAATCAAGCGCACCACGAGTAAAAAGTTAATTAAATATGTAACTGAGTATATAAATACTCAAACTATAATATAATGTTCTGGCGAGAATCGGATTATAGGGTTATGTAGCTACTCTTCATCCCCGGACCGTCGGAGCACCCCTGACCTTGAATTCATCGGCTACATCGGTGAGTTCTGGTACTCAGGGGTTGTGCCAAAGTTGGGAAATGACATCTGGAATTACGAAAGTAAATGGCTGGGGTAGAGCTCAGAGCTAGTGGAGATCTAGATCTGAGAAGCTAGGGTGGAGTGTCAGTAGCCGGAGAGCATGGTAAAAGTAAAATAGCTCAAGGTGATGAATTGAAATGCGAGTTGTAACGAAAGTGTGGTTAGAGCGGTTACACAAACTGGGGGCCACTGTGTGACTGTAAATCCGCAAGGAAAAGTAGAAAGCTATAACTGAAAGCTAACACCTGAAAAGTAAATATCAGATATCTGATACAACGGGCTAAAGGAAAGGTCCAATTCACAAATCAACGGCAAGTAAAAAGCTGTGAAACAATCATCAGAGATATCTCTGATATAATGGGCTGAAGGAAAGGTCCAACTCAAAAATCAACGGCAAAATAAAAAGCTGTAAAACAACAAACTCCATAAGTCCCGGAGTACAACTGTGGTACTAGGTCGACTAGTTCGACCTTCTTGTTATGTGATCAAAAATAAAATGATAACAGAACTGCTGCTAATCTTACCATTGTACATAGGAATAGTTCTTATTTTTCTTCGGTTCAAGCCTTTAATAAATAACAGTTGAACGAAGTTTTTTATGGTGTAGATCAGTCGCAAAAGCGACAAGTGCTGAAAGATCTGATCTCTCAGGGAAAAGCGTTGCCTGGAAAAGCGCCTTGGACCACCGATCGCGTGAACAAGGCCTCTTACAAGGTGGTTGACAAGCTATACAAAGACGTAGCTGGCGACGATGTAAATGCGATCGTGTCTAGTGTGTCCGGGGTAGACGATGTAAATGCGATGATGGAAGACATCAATTCTAATTTTTTAATCAAAAATTTTGCATCTAAAATTCCAAAAATGAGCAATAATTTAAACACTCCAATGGAGATTTTAGGATCTTATGCGTACGATAAAGGTGGTTATTACCTGGCCCCGATATCATTGATCTGTACGGTTTTCAACCATCTGGACTGGAAAACATTTGCGGAAATCTCTGAAGAGTGGAAAAAACTTGCGGCTGAAGCCAATAAAGGTATGGAACTTGGCGTTTCCCTAAATAAATTACCGCAGAACCTAAAACAATAACCAAACCTAAGAATCCAGGTCGTATTCAATCTGGAAAAGTCCTTGCTGAACGGAACAGGAAAAAAAGAAGACCTAAAGAAGACGCAAGTACCTGGTCAAGTACCTAGTCAAGTACCTGGTCAAATACCTATTGAATTCGGTCAAGTACCTGATCAGGTACCTGGTCAGGTACCTGGTCAAGTACCGTCATACAACTGTGGTGCAGGAGCGTTGGCTATTCTCACAGTGTGGTTTTTTGTGTATTTTAAAACAAAAAAGTCGCCTCAAAAGCAACCCAAAAAAATCGATCCATTTCGACAGTAATGAGAAGCGATAGAAAATTAATCTTTGCGATGTAATAAACATGTCTAAACCTGATTACGGAAAAGAAATAATCGACTCGCTATGGCAAGCTGCGCGACTCGTTGTCTACACCGTGGCAATCAGTCTAGGAGGTAAAAAAATCTGATGGCACCAAGTACTAAAATGGACTTTACGGACGGTGCGAAACTTGGTGGGTATTTGACGGCAGCTATTATAGTTGAGGATTACACAATCAAACAGGGGTGGTACAAAGACAAGATCTCTATGTAATAAATGGTATCTATCGCGATCATGATCGGTGGAGCCGCAATAAACGCTTTGGCCTTTAGCGGTACCAACTATCTATTCAGTCACCTCAATAAAAAGCAAGCTGAGGAGGAATGTGAAAAGCGAGTGAAAGCGGAAAAAGAGCTTCGTAGAGCTGAGATTGATTAGGCCCACGAACGACAACGTAAAAAAGACTCTGATGCTCAGTTTCTTCAAAAAGAGCAACAGGCTTCGGCTCGCATAAACAAGTATGATGACGCTGCTCGAGAGTATTATTTGGCAACGCATAAGCCTGAATTTCTTCCAAAACCAGTACTGAGCGACATTTATCATCCTTCACAAGCTCAGCAAGATGGTGATATTGTATTTGTTGTTGTAGGTTTAGGAATTTTAGCCTTAGTTGATTACAAATACATGTAAATACTTAGGTTTTTTGTCTCTAATAAATGGAGACACAAGAATCTGCAAAACTAAGTGAGATCTACTATCAACTGGAGCATCTGTGGACTGGACACAAGGCTATCCGAGAACTGCAAAAGAAATCTAAATTATCACGGTAAACGGTTGTACATTGGCTTGGCCGTCAGTTGCTCTGGATACGCTATATCAGAGGCCCTAAAATTATCAACCATCCCCATTTCAAGATTATAAAGCCGAATATTATACACCAGTTTGACCTGCTCTGCATGCCAGGTGATAAACTGTATGGTAACAAATACAAATATATTTTGACGGGGATCGATGTAGCTTCAAGATATAAAGTCGCGAGACCTCTGCGAACGAAAAAGGCTTCAGAGGTTAGTACTCTGATCACGGACATCTACAAGAAGGGACCGTTGCGTTATCCAAAAGTTGTTCAGGTAGACAACGGAACCGAGTTCAAAGCAGACATAACAAGGCTGCTAGAGGGAAAGGGCGTTGAAGTTCGAAGAGCTACCACCAAATACAGACATACATTCACAGCGCACGTTGAGAGGTTAAATCAGGAGCTAGCAAAGCATCTGTTCGGACCCCAAGATGCTTAGGAGCTCCAGGACCCTGAAAAAGTTGCTACAACCTGGATCAAGTACCTCTACTTGCCTGTGAACAAACTGAACAACACCAAGACGGTGATGATCGGAATAAAACCTAATCAAGCCGTCAAGATGAAAGAGGTACCACTGGTTAACACAGGAGTATCCCAAAGAAAAATTGTTACCAGAAGATGGGCTTTTGCTCTACTTGTTACAACCTGGTGAAGAGCATGGCGATCAACGACTGCAAAAATTTAAAAAAGTTGTTGAAAACTTACCAAACACGCCCGCTAAATATATAGAAGTTGCCGAGAGAGCTAAATATATAGAAGATGCCGAGAGAGCCTGTTGGGAGTGTGCCGAAGCTATAGATAGTGCACGACTGAGGGTCTGTGTAAACGTAATGCGTGGTGGTAAGGAGGACCAAGCTATAGAAGAGTGTGAGAAGATTGTCGAAGATTCTTTAAAAGAGTTTGAACATGAAATTATCGCCATTACAGGCTGTCTTCGAGCCTAAAAGACTTTCCAGTTTATGCCAACCCCATCTTTACCATGAAAAAATGTTAAAATGTTTAGACACATCAGAGGCTCTTAACGCTAAAAAATCAGTAGTTTTATGTCTGTTGTCCAGACATAAAAATGTTCAGATACAATACAACAAATAAAAGGATGTCGTCTCTTTCCTTGTTTGCAAATCTACCTACTATTGAAGTGTTGTTTGATGAGCAAAATCAACCATGGACACATCCTGCGCAATATGGCAGGTGGTTAAAATTCAAAGGAGTTAACATGTCGATACCAGATGATATGAAGCGAGATCAGTAGTGTGTCAGAAGTGAGCTCGAAAACGGATTGCACCCACTTCAAAGACCAAAACATGCCAATCCTCACGATGTTTTCATATCTGTCAAGCTAGCAGTATACATCGCAATGCGTAGTGACAAACCCGAGGCAAAAAAGGTCTGCGATTGGCTAATAAACGACATCATTCCATTGGGCCTAAGTGATAAGCTTAAAGAGGTTACTAAGAGCCACCAACTATTAATGATCACCAAAAAGCTTTGGAGGCTATTGAAGAACACCAGCAAGTTTTGGCCCTCGTAAACGATGATCTCGAGGATACGCAGAGGCAAGTTGTTGTACTGGAGCAGGATAAATTGGAGCTCCAAGATCAAGTTGAGAGGTTATGCAGGCGGGCTGTTCCATATCTTAACGATGAAAAAAAGAATAATGGAATGGTAATCATTCAGAAAAATAATAGTGACGAATTTCCGTATGTTGCGATATTCGGTCAGCAGGGGTATGTGGCACAAAAAATTAAAAACAAGCTAACTGACTATCCTGATGCATCTATTGTCGTTTTGGCAGAAACTCCCAATGCCATGGTACATTACAACTGGCTGAGGGAACGAGGATGCATCGAAGTCAATCCTACCAGAGTTAAGCATTTTAGACTAGGTGAATTTTACACGCATCTGAGATTGATGGAGCTCGCTGAAGCATAAGCTCGAAGGTTCAATAAGTAAGAATAACATGCTTATTGAATCACTTTATAACTCCGAGGATGCTCGAGTCTGACGTACAAACATGCATGCTTGGACTGCTTGAGTTTCTCTTTGATAGGGTACCAATCTTCGATTAGATTTGTTTCTCAATCCATCATTTTTAGGTCGCTGCGTTGGTTATGATACCAGGTGAAAAGTATCTTACACTGCCTTCGCAGATCTTTTTGTAGGGCTGTATAACTTTGCGTTAGTAACCATAGAGAGTGCTTGCGATGTCTACCTGAAGTCGCTAGTTCTAACAACGGATGGCGTCGTTTGTCTAGAGCAGTATTAGCAATCAGGTCGACGATAATAAAACAGGTTTCTTCCATTGCGAATCGCTTTGAGAATTGCTCGATGCACTCAAATACTAGATCTTTGGGTTCAATCAAAACTCCGTCACAATCGGAGAACAACTCAGATAGCTGATCTTTGGGTTCAATCAAGAATATGTCATCATCTACCCACAGAGGTTTACAATCCAGGTACGTCTTATTCCAACGTAGCGTCGGGCATAAAATCACAATGTTTTCAAAATGGTGCGCGTACTCGTTTAGCAGCAGGTCAAGAACTCGTTGAGTTTTTCCACAACCTGTCAGACCTGAAAAAATTGCAGTGCACGGGGTCGTCTTTTACAACATCGATTACGTTTATCTTAATACCCTACGCTATGGAACCGCCCATTTTGAAAATTGATCTGACCGTCTCGGACGATGTACATATAACATTTTATGTCTCCTGTGGTATCAACCTTCTTTCCAATTTGGAGTGTAACCCCGTCACTAATATTTTTCAGATGTCTGTCGCTACCGTGCAAAATGTTTTCAGGTATAGATCGACAATCTAGAAAAAGACAATATCCCATGGTAAAAAATTTACCTAAGGCCATACCTGTGTCTTCATCGCCTGCAAAATACACTCTGGCTTCGTTGTACATGTCTTTTGGCAACATTTCGTGGCTGTAGAGTTGGTTAGGTTCACCTTCAATTGTGATGTTTACCTTTGAGATCAAAGGATTGTAGAAGTCCTCTGGATAAAAAAAGTAAGCTTTCTGCTTCTTGGGGTCAACATAGAGCAAAGCTAGGCCTTTTAGAGACTCACTCGGTACATTGACTTGAATATTCCACATGGTATCGGCTTTTTTTAGCGGGATAACACACTGGCGGAGCACTCTCTTAGGGTAGGAACATGTTGGACAGCTCACTTTGTACCCGCCTTGCAAGACTTCCATCCTCTACTTTATCAAATTCGACAGCGATGTTGGTAATTTTGTACGTTCCATCGGCCGTTTTAGCAGTAGCTTCAGATCCCAAACCAGCGTCTTTGAGTACGCTGGAATAGGCTGCAAAGTGTAGGACGAAACTAAGGCGATCGTCGATCAGTACAAAGGGTAGGTGGTGTGTCAACTCAAAATATTGTGCCAGAGGTATACAGAAGCGATTGCCGTACACCTTTGCAATGGCCTTCTCTTTATCATTGGCAACGTCTTCGGCTCCATGTGCTCCAACTATTACCTTGTTTACTTTTTTGCCATCGTCGATGCCGTGTTCAACGAGAGCTGCACGCTCTTTATCAGGTAGCCAGAGGTCATTGTAGCATCGCCAAACATCGTCTTGGGTGCTTTGAATCTCGTTGCCCTCGTAATTTATTGTGAGCTTTATGATCAAGGCACTGGCGACGTTGTTTACTGTATATCGCGTGTTCAGGGAAGATGTTAAGCCGAGGTCAAAAGTAAGCTTCAGCGAACCGGGAATAATGACGTCATTACTGCCTAAGTTTGGGACCTTCACATAGAGATCTCCCCCCTGATCGATCGTACTAGGAGTATGCGAGATTTTTACATGTTGCTTGCTTGCTTTGAAAGCAAAAGGCTTTCGGATTTCTTTCGTTACATCTAACTTCGATCCGTACATTTATTACAAGAGTTTCTCTAAAATAAATGATCAAACCAAAGTTTATCAACGAAGAAACTACATTCTCAACCCCATCAGCGGCTACGACATCTAGCATCGTGCAGTCTCTAGAGCTTAAGAGGCAAAAGATGAACAGTTTGTACAGGCATCTTGGGGTTCCTAAAAATGATGCAAATTTAGCGAGTCTTGAGCGATTTCGTTTGAAAGTGAATGAAAAGATGGTGGAAGTATTGGAATTTTACAAAGATGAAGAATCGCTAAACCTCGATGATAAGCGCACTGGAAAATGGCTTTCAGACAGCACTCTGAAAAGCAAACTAGGCGGCAAAAATTCGATGGTTAGACACCTAGGTTTAGAAGACACACCTGAGAGGTTCAAAAGACAGAAATATGCTGCTAAGAAACTCTCCAGGACTCTAACTACTAACTTAGAAATGCAATCTATTTCTGTCGAGGATCTAAACCGTCGTGCATCTGATGTTGACAGCAAAATTAGACGTGATTTGCTACCGATGCGAGAATTGCTAGGCTTGGATAAAGCACTTCAAAGGATACAGGGCGAACTCTCGAATAACCTGGCAAAGCTGGGCGAAATAGATAAGAATATCGCAAAAGAAAACCGGAAATTAAGCGATTTGCGAGATGATCCAGTCTTGTCGGAACAACATAAGGCTGCGAATAAAACCATGATTGACCAGCGCCTCAGCGCTCTAAAAGACGAAAGAGCTACGCGACTTGAGCTAGCTTCACAAAACCGGAAAGAGCTGCAAAGTCAGTTAGCGAGGAAACGGCAAACGATTGAAAAGGTGCTCGACAGAGATAACACGCTCGCTGAAAAGATTAAAATACTGTTTAGAGAACAAGGTATCACCATCGCTGCAGTATTGACGGCGTTTGGCTTGATCATCGAGTCTATTGTTCAGGCAGTCACCGGTGATGGTGGTAAGGTACCTAGCAAACCACCAGCAAACGGTGCTAAAGAGTGGGTGCAAAAACAGTTAAAAGCACTTGCAAGATTGCTGGGTAAACTAGCTGAAAAACTAGGTGCCGCATTGCCTGGCATTATTGGCAGCCTTGTAAGCTGGCTGTTAAATCTTCTTAAAGAAGCAACGATGTTTATGGCAGAACATGTTTGGATGTTGGTCTTATTTCTTGTGGGACTCATTGGATCATGGCTTTTTAAGCAGGTAAGAACCAAGTAAGATTAGGAGGATACCTACTACCTGTTTTTCCTCTTCGTGGTGATGTGCTGTAACTTGCTGATCTGTTTTTTTAACAAATGGGTGTATTGGTTTTCCAGCTAATGGGTCTGACTTTTACTGCTCTTGCTGTGCTAGAGCTTAGTTCAGTTTAGACACTTCACCAATCCTTGCAGTTGCAGGAGCAATCAGGATGTTATTATTATATCCCTCTCGTAAGTTCATATCGCTGGGGATCATGTAGCACCTAGCGATCACAACGAGGTTTACTGGTGTATTAGCGTACTTTAAAAGTCGCTGGAATTTATTGATGTCGTCTTGCAGGTCTTCAGGTCTCTTAGTAAGCTCTTCGAACTCCTGTAGGTACAGCTGCTTCGTGGTGGTGTTTGAAGCGTTGGTACCGAGAAAAGTAGCCTATCCTCGAGAATGAGAATACAGTAGGAGTCTCGCGTAGAGTCTGATGCTCTCAGAGAGTTTTGTCAACGCTTGAAGCGTAAACCCTTTGGACTCTGGCATTATCCACTTTGCCGAATCTCCCGCCTCAACAGTAAATAAAGAGTGGGACGAACTTATATAAGGCACTCGGGTCTGCACCGTACTCACTGCAGATTTGCGAAAAGGCGCCTTTGGAGTACTCCTTATCAAACGGGTTAAAACCATCTTCGTAGGGGAATGAAACTTTCATCCTAAACAAAATTCTCCGCACGTGGTAGTAGACAGGAAATCTAAGGATCGTGCGAACGATCTGTGGAACCGATGCATCAGAAACTAAGTGCTGGGTTGATATCCCTAGTGCGGTTGTTGCGCAATGTATCGCAAAACTAAGTTGAGATTGCCAAAATCGCATGTAGCGGTCCTCCCATCGTTTAGATCTAGCTGAGTTTGAACTTACCCAAGGCATTGTATAACTCGTGAAAACGTTAGGAAAGACCAGCGTGACGACACTGCTCTTCTTTAAATCCGTATAGATGCGATGCTTGGTCAGATTTTTATCACTGGATTCCACCTTCCTCGGTTGCTCGAATACTTTACGTCTTTGTTGTGCTTGGTAAATAATTGTCATTTTATTTTATTTTGCTTACAATAAAATGACAATGTTCATCGACGATATTACAAAGCCTCTGATCTTGAACAAGTACCTCAAAGCAGGTTCGATGGTCGCGGTTAAATCTATAGAAGTGCAACCAAATTGGTACAACCTTACGCAAGACAACGACATTCATGTCCGGAAAGGCTCTAAAGATACCGACTTTAATCCCAAGGTCATTTCTTACCGTCAAGGTTACTACCAATTGAAGCGGTTCATCGATTACTCCAACGCGTATTCAGAAAGAAAATTTTTCTTCGGTGTCACAGAAAACGGTAGAGTAAGGATCACTGTGGTGGATGGTTACACAGTCGCGCTCAGTGAAGTACTGCTCGAGCTTTTAGGGCTACCTAAAATGGACTACACAGGACCTCTGGAATATTACGGGAGTAAACACAAGTTTAACACGGATACTGGATACAGCAGAGAGCACCCATCTTCACGCCGGTGGGGCTCTAAATCTCAAGACCATGCACTATTTTAATCTCGGTGCAGATTACTCCATCGGCGACATCGTGTTTCAGCGCTATAAACACCCAAATTTTTTCAAGATAAGTGGTTCTACTGATACCCTGGATTTTAACCTCGTTGATGCCAACGGAAAAGAAGTATCATCGTCTCTAACCCACCTTGAACTCACTATAATAAATGGCACAGTATGACCTAAACACCACAGGGAACCTCAACGCGATATATCCCGCATTACCGTCAGCTCCCGATCCTACTGAAGAGTCGCATGTGTACATACTACAAAAGATCGAAGAGTTCGAGTAATTTCTCCGTGATGAAGCAAAAGATAGGCTGTACAAAAAGTTTCGCTTTTGGAGAACAACGTCCTACTACGTCGACACTGGCCTGATCCTCGACGTAGTTAAGGTTGCAATTCAAAAAATTATGCAAAATTTTAAGACGGGGGTTGTATTCAAAGTTGCTTCGTC
>JAUCNQ010116464.1:0-11086 GCA_032352715.1 Bougainvillia muscus
TAACACTTCATCTGAGGTGAAAATTATTAGGAATGAAGCGAATTGTTAAGCGAATTTAAGCGAATTTTTAAGACGGTTCCTAAGATAATCTTTGCATTTGATGCTATTTGGAGAAGAATATTAGATTACGTAAAAAATTGTCATCCGTGGTAAAACAATAGATAACCCAAGACTGGTGTTTTCTGACGAATACCTTAACTTTATGCTAATGGATAACGCAAAGTTCACACGTAGTAAACTGTAAAGTTTACTCCACGAAAGACTAGACTTCTTGGCCAGAGGACACTACAAAGTGACAAAGTGTCAAAGCGGGAAAGTATTAGGTTCTACGTTATCAACGAGCTTATCAATGCTCCCCCTCCCGTACAAAATAACGGGTAAAGACCGTAACAACTGAAGTTCGTCTGTTAACTTTAACCATATGTAATAAGCCAACCTCGAACCCAGCGGTATTAAGCTACTGGGTATACCAGAGACTGGGACAATACAAATGCTTCGTATACTCAACCAACATATGTTCCGGGTTTTTTGCTGTTTTTGACAGATTTTGAAGTGCCGTCTGCCAAGAAGCGAGAATACCCGGGGAGATTGTCGTCGTATACTTAACCCTTAGCGGTAACAAAATGGTCGCACACGTTTTAACAATCCTGAAGCAAAATGCTTCAGGAATTTTTAAGTGCGTTTAACCATTTCATAGACACTCTAGGCGCTAAAGGGTTAAAATTTTCAGTACCGTTTCTATAAAACTTACATGAATTACTTCACCTTTTCTAGGATCAATCAATCTTGTCATTTTATCTTTACATGTCGTCATCAACAACGAACCATTTTTGTTCCAAGCTATACTTGTTATTTGATCTGTATGAACAGATATGACGTAAACAGGACTTGCCTTTTCAACATCCCATATAATTAGGTCATTGTCTGAACCTCCACTTACAAGAATATTATTGGCTGTTGGATGCCACTGAATTATTCCAACTTTTTTACGATGTCCAACCAAATCGATAACAGATTCTGTCATATCCTTGGTAAGACCTTCATCAGGGATGTTCCATACCTAAGGACACGTTTACATGGAAACTCGTTGAGGGCGAAATGAACTGTCATGGCTTCTGTGATTGGTTAAATATTTCCGACGGAAAAATTTAGCCAATCACAGAAGCCATGACAGTTCATTTCGCCTATAGAAAGTCTTCATGTAAACTTCCTCTAAGAAGATAACAACTTTGTATAAATATCAGAATTCAAAAGGTTTTTGCCTAGTCTAGGATTTAGCTCCCCTGTCGGCTGAAACGGTTTGACATTGTGTCAAACATCCGCCTATAATTCGGTTTAATCTTATCAAATTTATTTCCATCAGAAGACCGGGGTGGATTGAGAACATGACTTTACCTAATCACATCAATGAAATGGAGACACAAACGACCCTAAAGACGCATCGTAATACACAAAGTTAGTAAGAATTAAAACTTCTTTGTTCTCCATCACGATGCTCTGACTAGGGATGGATCCACCACTGGAAGAAGTGTCTTTGTACATGACACATCATCCGACATGAAAATGAAACAATCTGTGAAACAAATTATAGCAATTTTTTGAGACAAACCATTAACCCCTAAATACCTAGTGTGCACAAATGGTCACACATGGTACATAGACATACATTAGACACTAGGTATTAAAGGGTATGAGCGTTGTTGATATCAGTAGTAGGCTAATAAAATAATACAACATTTTGGATCTACCTAAAATTCATTGTAAGACAAGTCCCAGCAAATACAAGTTCAAAAATGACGTCCTTACGACGTCGCAACGTAAATTTTGAGTATTTTCTGTCAGGGGTCATGGCCGGATCCAAGAGCAGGCAAACACCTACGAAAAGTGTAAAACTATCAAAATTTCTTTGAAATTTTAATGGTTTTACACTTCTTCGCAGGCACTTGCCTACTATTTTCAAGCTTCTGCATCCGACTCTAGGGGTATGCATACCTTTATTCGAGAGTCTTCTCCAGCAGACGCGACAATATTTGCATTGAATGGATTGAACTGTAGATCCAATATTTTTCCTTTGTGACCACAGACTTTAGGAGCATCACTCTCAATACGACCATTCTAAAGAAAAACAGAAAATGGGGGTAGGGATGAGGGTAACGATAATAGTATCAAACGTCTCATGATTTATGACAAGAATTGTAATTGGTGTAGCCGAAACAAAGCAATAGCGAAAGCGTGCTCTGAGTCCGCCTCTGACCTCAGTTAGTCTACGGGAAATTGGAGGCCGTCCAATCAGATTCTATTATTTTTATGTAGATATGTTTAGTATTTTTGAACAGATACGCGCAGGTTGTTCATTTAGATCCTTTAATGTGTAGTACTAGAGAAATGTTCATACATGCTGTAACAATCCTGAAGAATTTGATGTCGGATTGTATAAGTGTGTGTGAGCATTACATTAAATGGTTATACAAAACTTACCTTTTCAAGAGGTAACACAAAGAAGTTACCACATGTACCTTCCAAAACAATTCCTATAAATTTCGAGTTAGCAGCACAATAATTTCCACCATCCCAGGAGTTCTTTGAAATGTTGACATTCTCATAACACTGAGATTTTTTGTATGGCGAACCAAATACATGACGAAATTTAGATTCCCGTACAAATCTACGCGGCATTTTTAAACAACAGTTTGAGCTGTTTCGGTCAAGAGTAGAAAAAGTTGTACTTTCAAATGTCTCTCTCAAAGAAAACTTCCGTTGTATAGACTTTGTACAATCACGTCTACTGAACCTCCCGAAATGCACAATCGACGTCAAACAAGCTTCATTTTGATAAAACACTTTCTGATAAAACAGACCCTTCTGATACGTATGGAATTACATCACAAAAAAAGAATTTCACTGATCACCAATGAGATGGTAGTTTTTGTTTCTAACAGTCCATAGATTCATATTTCTTAATTCGTTTGCAAAATGACTTGATCAAAGTTTTCATTTTGTTGTTGAAGAATAAGTCATTCATGGGTGTGATTAGTAACTAGATTTGATAACTTGCATCATGAACAGTATAGAACCATTCAACCTACGTGAACTTCACAACAAGGACAGTTAACACTTCCTTTAATAATTTCCAAAATTTATTTCATTTACTAAACTTTGCTGCGGAATAAAATTTATTAAATTGAGGAATAAATTAAAGGAAATTTAAAATTAATGCAATGTTTCAAATATTATGCTTGTAAAAAATTTATTATTTCTGAATAAATCAATGCCATCTATATACATTTAATGTCTAGAATTGAATTAACGCTCTTATTCATATGCACAAATATTCAATAAATAATCAATTATGCTAATGTATTCTATTTCCAAATATGGTTTGAAAAATTACCCACTGAATGTGCATCAACGTAATTAGGTGTATCAAGATTACGAATAATATGCTTTTTTAACCTTCAATAAGCTGTATCAAATGAAATGGACATACATGCTCTAATATCCTGCATGAAATAAGCTGGATATAAAAGGTAACTATGTGTGACCATTGTTCATTCTTCAGACGTGTGTTACCTTAAATGGATTAATTTTTGAGTGGATTAATTTTGTGGGAATTTGCGCATTCTAGAGCTTTCCTCGGAATTAAGTCCACATAAAAACAAACAAATTTTGCCGTCCGAGAGATTTTTCTCCCTTGAAGTTCCCCGAATACATCCAGTGACTTTCAATGCAGCGTTATACTGTAGTGACTAAAGACGTTGAGAAAGGTTTATTCTGGCATATCCATTTACAAGAATGGCTGTTCATCCTATTATATATGATACAAATTTTTGTTTTATTTTACAAATGGAAATATATATATTGTTTTGCAGCAACTAAGGATGTGACAAGCGCTCTAAAAGAAGAATGGAGATAAGAAAATATGTAGAAAGCTTGTCAGACATTACATACTTCAACTCGAAATGAAAAAAAAAAAAAACATTGAAAAAAATTAATATTAATAATAATAACAATAACAATTGTTGTGTAGGGTAATGTAGCTCGACTGTTCAGAGGCAGACTCAGAACATGCTTTTGCCTAGTCACAGCCATCTAATGGAGACTGAATGTCATTAATTTTAATTACTTTATATATGACGCTGGTCTCTAAAGACCCAGCGTCACACATAATGTTATTAAGAAGTAAAAGTAAATATGCTCCATCGTGTTGTTCTGACTAGGGCTGGATCCGCCAATGCTGTTTATACTAATAAATAAATAAAATGGTAGTAGTTATGACAGACGCAGAGATGGAATAGAAAGTACGTTATCAAAGCAGTGGGATGAAGATCCAGAGAAATCAACTCACAATACCTTGAATGGTCATTACCATATATCAAACAACCGCGAGCAACAGCTCCGACCCCAATCCAAACGCTGTAACCAATGCCATGAGGTAAATAGTTGTTATAGCAATATACGAACAACTTACTTGAAAAACAAATGTACAGAGATTGAAATTGATTGAACACGTACAAAATCGGTAGGATTGAGGCTCAAAGCAATCCACTAAAACTGAGCATCTGCCAATAACTCACACAAGGTTAATTACCACTTATCAAACGTAATGATTGACCAGCTACACCCCTCAACCTCTAGGCTGTCAGTAAAACTTACCCTATCGAGACTCAATACTTTAAAAGCAATTCCATCCAATTGGCCAGCCCCCAGATATTAATCGGAAATCACAAAATAATATGGTATTGCCTTGTGTCCTCATGGCAGTAAACCGTAGGCAGACCAATAAGACCTTTGAAGGTACTGGCGAAGCCTAGAGATAAGCCAAATTATTTTGTTAGCTTTATTTGTTAGCGAAATTTTCTCCCTGAGATGACGATGAAAAGCTAGATTTTCGTCATGATTTAAGTGAAGACGTAATCCCATTGACTACGAGCGATTTTAAGTATAATATATGCAACATTGAAAAGGAAAACAATGGGGGAATCTTGATACCAGTCGGCAGCTAAGGCAAACCTGTTGGCAACCCAAGCGGTCTCCAGTTTCTTTTATGTTAAAAACACAAGCGTACCGTCGGCGAGTTTTAGGTCGATATCCAGCCAAAAGCCAACACGTTCTATCGGCATCTAATCTATAAAAAGCTTTTTTTAATATATCTTTGATTGCAATAACATTCGAATTTTTGTGCGTTTTAAAACTGCGTGTCATTCTATTGCGCTACCCTTTACCAGGGTCGGATCCAGGAGTAGGCAAACTGAAACACCTACGAAGAAGTGTAAAACGATTAAAATTTCTTTGAAATTTGAATCGTTTTACACTTCTTCGTAGGTATTTGCCTACTATTTTCAAGCTCTGGATCCGCCACTGTTTACATATCGTGTTTAAAACTGCCTGAAAACGTATGTTACAACAAAAGAATAACGATTTCGTTCTGTTTTCACTTCGTTATTTATTGTTACTTATTATAAACGACATCCTATCTCTGATGATGAAATGATATGTAATCGATTTTTAGAAATGATTTTGATAGTCATAAGTATGTACAATCGATTTTTAGAAATGATCTTGATAGTCATAAGTACTATGTACCATCTCCAAGAAACCAGAGAATTAAGGGTGGTTATTTCTAAAAAAGTGACGCTCAAGTTTGTGGGTAATTCTTTAGGCTCTGAAATGGATGACGTCAAAATCCTGGTCGAATGTAAACATTTGTTTTGGTACACTGCCTCCGCATCACATGGTATAAATAATATTTAGCTGACCAACTAATTCGAAAACCAAGACTTATTTGTCTTGATGACCCAGTAACGGTATGGAAGTATTTCAGCAAAGAAAAATTGGTTAGCGAGCCTTATCAGTTTGTGAAAATGGCGTCTTCTAACAACAACAACAACAACAACAACTGTGTGAGCGCTGTCACAGGGGTTGTACTAGGAAATGAGCAACCCTGCATTGATTTAACTGCCCCAGTATTGTATTCGGGAGAACTATTCACAGTTCCTCTGCCTCCCTCCTCGACTTCGAAACGGGGAAGAAAGCAATTGTATGCAAACAAGTGGGAGTCAGTGGAGAATGCCATGAGGAAAAACATGAAACTCTCTACAGCAGTAATGCAGCGTTGGCAAACCCTCAGAGGTCCAAAAACGAGGAATAGTAAATTCGCTACCCTTCTGCTAGATCTTTATGAGGCAAGCTTGAGATTTGACTCAACCATTATTGTAGAAGAAGAGAAGGAAGTTGAAGATGGTGAAACAACCTTTACAATGATAAAAGAGGGAGAAGTAGAAGAAGACGACCAGGATGGTGAAATTGATGAAAAAACCCAGACTAATAACAAAAATTACGTAGCGTTAGTATCTTTAACTTTAGTATCTGCCGATCGTATGATATCTATGCAGATGATATTTTATATACTCTCTGAATAAAATTATTTGTACATAGACTATAGAAGAAGGGGCTTACCTACCTATATATAAAACTCAAAAAATCTAATAGGTTGCTAGATAATCATCCAAATAGATTTATGTACATAATATATATAAAGTGCACTCTCCAATTAACGGACACTCTAAAAGAGCGGACACCTCTGATCAGCGGAAAATTTCCTTTACTGACACTCATTCTTGCTATTTTTTCTCTCTAATAATCAATTGTCCCACTTATCGTGTTTTGGGGCATTTTAAGAATTTTATATTTGTGTCCAAAACTTTTACTTTTCTGCCTACCAATTCGACCATTTTTTACTTCACGCGAAATAAATCATTGTGTCTACTGAAAAATGACTCTTTTTTAGAAATGTAAACATTCGAAATGTAACTTTGCAAAAAAAATACGAAAGTTCTACGTAGTCCGACTTTTTTACTGATGGATCATTAAAAGCGGCCCCACTTAGTGGAGGTCCAACTTATCCAAGGCCCCAGTTAAGCGATTTTTTTACTCTGTACGAGTGCGGGGAATCCAAAGGGAACAAGAAATATTTCCCACTTAAGAAAGTTCCTTTTATCCCGGGTCCCACTTAACGAGGTCCGACTGTAGTTTGTTATTTGAGAGTATAGAAATTTAAGTATATACATTGCTAAATTCTTTATTCATTTCCAAGTTATTGTTTTGATTAAGGTTCTAGTTCCATACCACCTGTTTATTTAGAATGCCTGTAAGATATTTAGACTTCTTGTTTTCAGCTGTTTATCCACTCTGTCCCCATATTTTTTATTTGGCATCCAAAAACAGCAGTTCTAAAGCCTAAATCACTGGATGACCTTTTAAAACTTAATGTCTTAGCTGACCTCCGAAAGTTCTAAAACGTAGCACTTGGGTTTTTTAATATATTTTCATCTCATAGGAATGATGCGTTTGGTGCTAGAAGTAAACTGGCTGTTATCGATCATAATCACCACATAAATCGTCCTGGCACCTTCAACAAATTTGGGAAACCTTCGTTCACTAGAAGATGGACGAAACGCAGTAAAAACTGGACCCTGGTAACAAAAAAAAAGTTGCTAAAAGTTATGACCATTTTCCGTTTTTAATGGCACAGTCTTACACCAACGTGCCACTGATACAACACCTATCTGGACCATTGACAAAAAGAATGTCAATCATTCCGAATGTATTTCCCCTAACATTGCAAGAGTACCAGCTCCATCAACTCAACAACTTCAAGAGGGATGTTTAACAGGTTTTTGAATAGTTACATGCTTTGTTAGAATTTCGAATTCAAAATTTTGAATATTTTGAGAGTGAATGCAATTAGCCATTTTATACTTACCTCTTCCAGGGTCTTGTCATAAAAAAAACGTTCAGATCCGAGACGTTACAGAACATCTATGTCATGTTTAAAATAAGACACGTTATACGATAATAATGACAACACTTTTTCTGCTGTTTCGATTTCCAATGCCGACAATAAAAAAATAAAATAAAATGACGTTTCCTGAAATGACGTAATTTTTATCTTATTATATGTCTTATCCTATTGCACTAATAACGATATCATGTTATTAATTATTAAAATATTTTAAAGGATACTCGTTAAGCAGGTACTTTTATCATTATAATTACTCTCAATTTTTTTTATCAAAATGAAGTGTGTCGCATTCCTTTAATATTAACTTATATACACAATAGATCGATTGTGACAACTGCACATCAGCATAGAATTAACGGATGCTCTATTACTTCTTGTGTTTAAAACGATCACCTTGCTGACACCTTTAATGATAATGAGACCTCTTTTCCAGGGGTAACTGCAAAAACGTGAGGGACGGACATACAGATGCAACCCAAAATCTCTCTGCTACGCGAGATAGAAATAACGCATGTTAGGTAAACTTATATATATTTTGGCGGTTTCCGCCCCCCCCCCCTGCATAACTTTTGAGCAACAAACGGTATGATGATGAAATTTTGCACAGTTAGTATCTATCACCTTCTGAACAAAATGACGTCATTATTTTTCTGATGACGTCATTACTTTTTTGATGAAGCCAGCATATATTATTTCCGAGGTTAATTTTCACGACAATAGAATTTCCTTTTAACAGGTGGCAATATCCCAATTATTTATTAATTAATTATTAACCCTTTTTTGCACAGTGTCCACAAATGGTAACACTCACTAACACAATCCTGCAGCCTAGGGCTAATATGGTTAAAGCATTTGATTTTATTCCACGTGGTTTTATTGCTAAAACGATGATTTTAATGAACCATAATTTTTTTTTAAATTAATGTTCATGCTCAAAGTACCTTATTTTCGGAACTACTTCTTCTGTATTATAACCGTTTCCTTTACGTTTTATTACATACTGTTAGTACGTAAAAACAAATGCATTTTATATTAATAAATTAACACATTCAGTACCGCAAGCTCGTAATCACTTACGTCATCGGCGCTGTATGAACTAAATCTTACTAAAATGAGTAAAAAGGTAAGTATGTATGTTATGATTCCGACGCCAAGAGAGAAGATATTTCATGAGAGATTGTTGTTGCTCTTTGTGCGATGATTTCTGGTTAAAATTTAAAAAATAAACGTAATTTTGCTGAAGTTATTGAATATCGATCATGAATTCAAGGCATTTATAAAATAATTATTTAAGTTCGTATTTGACTGCATTCATTTAACGATTATTTTGTCGCCAACTTTTTGAATCTCGTGGGTTATGTTTGATCAGACACACGCACACTGCGGACGGAACCTCTACTGTATTCGTACGGCGTAATGGAGGATTTCAAGTACAATGACCTTTAACGACATTACCTCCGCCATGTTAGTTATCTCCATCATTTACTGCCCTTTACATTTTCCGTTCAGTGATAATGAGCGCGGAACTTTTTCCACTAGCAAAATCTTTCGTGCGCAGGGTCTCCGGAGTAACCGCCCTCATGCCGTCGATAAATTTACTAATCGTTTAACTATCTCCGGAGGAGAAGTGCCATTTTGCATACGTTGTATGTACAAAAACACTTTGCTTTAGATGGAAACTAATCGAAACTCATTTTTGAGACGAGTACTAAATAAGTAACTGGCCAAAACTTTTGTTGAATTATTTCGTTCTTTTCCATGAAATGTAAATTGAGTTAAATAGTGAATTTCGCAGGTATAAGACATATCATACAGGCCTTTTTTTCTTATCTACAATGTCATTAAAAAAATATCAAATTCACTGTTAAAATGGATAGGACTTAACTTAAACTTCAGAGCCTAGTTATTCGAAAGCGAAGGAAACTCTGATTAGCTTAATCCATTATTAAATCTGATTTTGGTCAAACAGAATTGCTGTCTAAGTAATTCTGATTGGTTAAAGTTAGATTTAATACCAGACTAAGGGACAGTCCACAAAATTCATATAGAAATTCGTATCAGTTTTCATACATAAGGAGTGTTTTGTGCATATTTAGTATGCACACAAACACTCCTTCTGTGATGAAAATGGTTCGAATAACGGTATCAATTTATGGTCGATTCCTCAGCTAATCCATACTTTATACAGTTGGGCCAGTTCTTTTGGTAAAAGAGTTGTAAAGAAACTATTATAATATAATAATTCAATATCTCATAACTATTGTCATACAATTAAGCCTCTCACTCAGATGTTTATATTCTAATTTTTATCCAAGACAAATTATGATTTAGTAAAAAAATGAAAATTTAGTATACCAGGCTACGTATAAGGGACTGTCCACAACAGAAGGAGTGTTTTCATATAGAAATTCGTATCAGTTTTCATACATAAGGAGTGTTTTGTGCATACTTAGTATGCACACAAACACTCCTTCTGTGATGAAAATGGTTCGAATAACGGTATCAATTTATGGTCGA
The DNA here is from genome assembly GCA_032352715.1 of Bougainvillia muscus. Lineage (NCBI taxonomy): Eukaryota > Metazoa > Cnidaria > Hydrozoa > Anthoathecata > Bougainvilliidae > Bougainvillia > Bougainvillia muscus. Next base: position 10,319 of record JAUCNQ010116464.1, read on the forward strand.
TTCCTCAGCTAATCCATACTTTATACAGTTGGGCCAGTTCTTTTGGTAAAAGAGTTGTAAAGAAACTATTATAATATAATAATTCAATATCTCATAACTATTGTCATACAATTAAGCCTCTCACTCAGATGTTTATATTCTAATTTTTATCCAAGACAAATTATGATTTAGTAAAAAAATGAAAATTTAGTATACCAGGCTACGTATAAGGGACTGTCCACAACAGAAGGGGTGTTTTTGTGCATACATAGTATGCACAAAAACACTTCTTCTCGGATGAAAATGGTTCGTATTACGATACGAATTTCTCCGCGAATTGTGCCATTTTCATCGCAAGAAAGTGTTTCGTGCACTCCTTATGTATGGAAATTGATACGAACTTCACACCAATTTTTTGGACGGTTCCTAAGGAATTGTGCTCAAGTTCACATAAACCTTGACGGTTTGAATCCTACATAACTGCCATCAGCCGAAGGATACTTATTCCGAATGATCCATACACAACAGGAAGGGACTACGATGCGCTTTCTAGAACCATGATATCCACTTTGACACATTATAACTTGTCGATAGGCACGCAGTGTCGCAAGTGCAGTGCCGGATCTAGCCCTAGTCAGGACAGCACAATGGAGAACTAAACATTTTAATTCTTAATAGCTTTTGTATGATAATGGATCTTTAAAGACCCATCATCATACAAAAGCAATTAAAAATTAATGAGTTTGAGCATGCTTTCAATCTCCATTCTACTGCTTTGACTAAGTAAAA
>JAUCNQ010116475.1:0-11084 GCA_032352715.1 Bougainvillia muscus
TTTTTAGCATTGTTGCAGGCTTTAAGCCTGCAACAATGCTAAAAATGAACTCCACCAAGGACACTTCTGTAGGAATACTTCAAATATTTACCGAACACATAATTTAAAGAACACGTACAGATGGCTGCTTCCGTTAATAGATCCATCATCATACATTATTTACTTTGTGTCTCCTTTTTATTATTGTTAAAACGCCCCCCGCCCCCCCCCCCACACTTCATAACGATTTTACCAAATAAACTTCAGAAATCTAGAGTAAAACTCTAAGTTTGTGAATAAGTAAACTTTGGATGTGCAGTAAAATATTTTAAAGGACAGTATATGGTGGGTTTATCTACTAGATACAAGTTATGAGGAGTGAATCACAACAAATTTCATCTTAACTGGTTGTTGAGTGAGACCTATAAATGATAATCTGAAGTTGTCTTGAGATTTTACAAGGAATAAACTCAAGTCAACTTCGGGTTTATTGGGTCTGTTTAAAACTGTTGATGGTAAGTTATGAAAACACAACAATTTATTTCTGTAAGAACTATTGTAGACTTCATCAGATAAAGACTGCGCTAGAAAATCACTTCACGTTATCTTGTTTTATCCTATAGTAAGTGTGTATGAAAAAGTATGAAAAAAATCTTTATAATCAAACATAATTCGTAACACAGTGAACCACTTTAGAAACATCGCCTCTGACATTATCCCGATATCGATTTTCAATTCAAGAAAATTGATTAAAAATGCTATGGTCTCTTGTATAACTTGGATTCATCCGTGAAAGACACTCTAATGACTACACTAACGAGACTGATAAGCTGCTTCATATGTGACAATACTAAAATATGAGAGCAGTTGTTGATTTGATTTTCACAGTTGTTGCTGCATATGCTATTCTTAAATAAACTGTTGCAATTTCGCACTACTGAAACGACTTATAGTTACAAATGTGCACTTTTTCCATCAGAAAGCATCAGAAAATGGTCACATATACTAAAAAAATACCCTACAGCAAATGCTGCAGGGTTGTTAAAATTTGTATGGCCATTTTCTAACACTATGTATTAAAGAGTTGCACGAAAGTTCAGAGATTATGTACGATTATATATATGACTTCTAGAAATAATCAAAATTTTACTATCTCGTCTTTTATGCAGTTCACAATGGAAATTCGTTTTAATTTTCATTCAGAATGCACAAAGACACTTCTTCTGTAAAGAAAATGGAATGATTTGCTATAAGTATTTTGCGAAGGATCTCTACTCAACAAAGTAAAAAATATATTATACTTACCTAAGAATTATAATAAAATAAATCATTATTATTTTAAACCCTATAACCAAATTGAACTTTATTTTTCATGTCCATTTTCAAATACATGTATAACTTAGAATTTCAGTACTTTTTTGTAATGTATAATTTTATTTTAATTTTTGCTACGTCTGAAATGCAAAACCACTTAGCAGACAACTTTACAACACTTGCAGATTTTTTCATTCATTACTCATAAGGTAAATTTAAGATTAAATAAACGGGGGGCTAAAAAATATTCTAAAATTTTAATTTAACATAAAATATATAAAAAATTGTATTTTATTTCTAATTATATTTAAACAGTTTTTACTTAAATTTTTTTATACGATGTATATTTTTTTGCAAATTAATTTCTTATAATTAATTAGCAAAATATTAGTGTCAAAATAAAATATTATTACCCCCTGATTTTTTAACTTTTAGCAACAGTCGAATTGATTCACAGTGATTCATAATACATGATACATACTATATATCGAAAAATAACTATTAAATATCAAAAAATTAAATGTTTATAAAGAAATGTTTGTTACTATTGTAAACTGTAACATCGTTTTTTTACGAGATTACTTCGCAACGGCCACAACATAATATTAATTGATAAAATTGATCACGTAAACTATTCAAAATAAAACAAAATGGTGGTAACAAAATGGTCTCACATGCTTGAACAATCCTGAAGCAAAATGCTTCAGGATTGTTCAAGTGTGTGTGACCATTTAATAGACATTAAGTACTCAAGGGTTAAAATGTCATTTCAACACTGTTTTTAATCTGTCAAGAAATAGTAAAAGGCAAAAAGACACTTGGTTAATTTGGTAAACTTGAGTGTAGTTCTTAATCATATTCGTACTGGGGGGTAAATTTATTCCCCCTACCAGTTTTTCTGCCATAACTTTCAAGCGGATTATGCATAGGAACTGAAATTTTGTGACTATTCCTAACTTTTAGTTTGGATAGAAACAAAGTAAAATTTTTTGGAATAAAATCTGCTTTTGGCATTGAGCACTTTCTTCTTAAAAAATTAGTCAAAACAATAGAATTGCGAGTCATTGAACTAATTTAAGGTGTAAAAAGCTATAAAACATGAAGTGAAGGTAGAATTCATCATAATATATTTCATCCAAACAACAAAAAACTGGTCGGGTGTACATGATGTACCTGATGCACAATTAACACCAAAATAATCGGAAAAACGTCATGGGTCATATGCCTACCAAGTTTCATTGCCATACCATGATTGGTTCGAAAGTTATGTAGGGGGTATAAATTTACCCCCCCAGGCTTGAGGAGCCCTAAAAAGCCCAGTCTCAATAGGGTTAACAGCATCATTAAATATCAATATCATTAAACAGAAATAAATTAAACCCGGATGTTATTAACTACAGTCAGCTCACACTATATCGAACGTCCAAGGGACCGGGGAAAAAGTTCAAGATATCAAAGAGCTTTTACAAGGCGTCAGTGCTGAAGGGACGGAGAATTTTGTTCGATATAGCGCGTGTTCGAGATAGCGGGAGTCGACTGTATTGCTAATTTACGAATCACCCCATCGAGCACAGGATGTCACGTATCTTCTTAAAGTAAAAATAAACTATAACAGATGAAAATTAAATTGATAAGATCATAAATCTGGAATATTTGCATATAATCCGAACCTTATTTTCCTGATTTCCGTGATGTGTTCATAATACATTCCACAAAATTCGACACTGCCATAGTTTCCTGAAATGGAAGGTGGCCGGTTATTTGAAACGAATTACAATCACACAGCAAAATAGAAAGTGTTTGGTGGATCTTCCCAATCTAAGTGACAAGAATCGTAATGCTCCAACCAGGGCTGGATCCGTCACTGCATCGCTCATTTTCTAAGAGAACTCTCATCATACATTAAGCAATTAAAATCTTTGATATATATATCAAAAACTTGAGATTACTGTTGGTTATCAATGACGACTTACAAGGAAGAAACAAATAAATTAACCAGTTGAATGTAAATATTTTATCTTAGTGTATTTAAGAAAACAGCTATTAGATTTTAGTTCGTTTTGATTTAGCTAGTTCGTTTTGAATAGTTTTATTTGAGAATTGTGGATTATTGGAAAGGACGCTTCTATGCTGCTGTTGCTTGTGTTATTCAGAATAAGTTTTATCATGAATACTTAAAATATTGTTAATAGCTATATATTATTAATTTATTTCTATTTTTGTAAGAGCAACTAAATTTAGAATGAAAATCGGAAACATTATGAACTGAACTGAATAAGAAATCCGAATATCCCGATTTAAGGTTATGACACCTATGCACAAAAACATTTATCCCAGTCGAAATCGGACCATAACTATCGTCCAAATGAAGTCACGATTGCTACCATTTTAGCATTATCATAACAGAAGAAATGTCTTTAGGCATAAAAACTTCTTCTGTATGAAAATTGATACGAATTTCGTTGAGGGTCCCTGATGACGTTGATATTGAAAGAACGTCATTATCATCCTCTTAATCTGACACGGGCTTTTTCGAACTTCTCTGGCACGAACCACCTTCACCTATAATCTCAAACTTTTGCAAACGTCTTCACAAAAGATAATTAGGAAGGAATCCCAAGTTTTAGAATCGTAGCATTTGGGCAAAAAAAGTTACGAAAGTGAGAACATGGCCGGGCCAAAAAGCCTTTGTGAAGAGAAAACAGCGAAAAAAATGTCTGGTCCCTTTGGGGAAAGATAGAAGTGATCTATGTTTTAAGTTGCTTATGGTTACACAGTTGAGTATCAAAAGTTGCTTAAATTTGTACTGTCTAAGTACTGGTTGCTTATAAAAAAAGGGCACAGCAGTACGTTAATTGAGATTTTGTGATCGATGTATATGTTTGCGGATATATTTGTTTATTGCATTAGAGTCAGAACGTCACGATGACGAGCCAGGAGCCAGGAGATTTAATTCCAAACAGCTTAACATATGGTGAAGGCTTCGCTTTCATACGTCTAACATACGGTGTAGGCTTCGCTTTCATACGTCCTTGCTACAACTATCTTTAACAGTTCGAAATTATTTTTGATATCTCGCAGAATGAGAATAATAAAATATTTGACGATAATACAATGAAAGAGATCCTTCACAAAATTCGTATGGAAGATCATATCATTTTCATGTCAGAAGAAGTGTCATTTTGTGTATGGTCCCTTGTGACTTTTCTATTTAGAGAACATCATTATCACCCACTCACATGATGTATTCATTTGCTGTCTATTTTATTTAATATGTATGACGAATAAAGGACTAATAGGAACTACACACTTTTTTTTTATAAGAATATAGTTTATAAAAATATTGAGGCTCAAATCTGCTAAAATTTAAGAATAAATTAAGAATAATGCTCAGGCTCAAACTTATTTCATGTCAAAAAGGTTTATTTGCTCATGAACACTTCCAGCTGAATGACCAGTAGAATATACAGTACTCTAGGTATCAGATGGTTGCCACTTTGTTAGGGATGTCAGGAAATGTCAGTAATTTATGAGATATTATGATAAAATATTCTATCCATTAAAGCATAGCGATACAACCCTGTCATTAAATAAGAATAATTTAAGAATATATTAGGCTCAGAATTGCAAATTTCTTAAGAATGTCGAGGCTCAGCAAAAATTATGGTATTCTTATAAAAAAAAGTGTGCATGCTATACAGGATAACTGTTAGGCATATTTTTGCAGGAGCTTACGTACATTTAGGGACCATACACATAATTAGCATCTAGTATCGGAAATTGTATTTTTTTTACTACTGGTCCAGTTGTTCGAAAGCGGATTAAACTCTGATTAGCTTAATCTAGTATTAAATCTGGCTTTAACCAATCAGAGTTGATTTCTTTGAATTCTGATTGGTTAAAGTAAGATTTGATACCAGATTAAGCTAATCCATGTTTAACCAAGTTTTGAACAACCCAGTCCAAAAGATTAAGTATGCACAAACACCTTTTTCTATATGAAAATTTATACTTATTTTGATACGAATATATAGTCTGACATTGACTTAAAAAACTCCTTTTACATGAATAACTACTGGAAGAAAGGGAAGACCTCATATTTAATCGAGATCAGCATGCATAGTGTGATCTAACCGATGAATGCACACAACAAGAGATATAGTTTAAAACCGCATATTACTTGAGATTCACCACTTTTGGTCACCCCTATGTTGTATACTGTTCAAATATTTAAAAACATACTTCTTTCTCATAATTTGACATCCGATACTCAACTTTGTAATAAGTAACTTAAAACATAGAATATCTTCAACCTTCAACCTTCAACCTTTTCCCAAAGGCCCCAGAATTATTTGTTTTTCGCTATTTTCATTTCAAAATTACTATATATGTGTCGACGTTAGCAAGCAACTTTGAGTTCTCAAATTTAGGTTTATGGTAAGCAACTTTTTGTACAGGGACCTTACCTTAATTTCTTATAAATAAAAGAAGTGTAGTTTGCCCCCACATATCAAAAACTCCAATTCGTAGACTATGAAAATTATCAAAAAATTGTAAATGTTGGTTTGTATTATTAGTATCTGCGCTATTTTATTTACACGCATGAAATATAGATATCTTATCCAAAATACCCAAAACACTACAGAAAGACAATCGATCGTGTAATATTAATCATACAGCTTTAAATTATTTTAGGGAAGTTTGAAATACTTGAAAAATAACGTGATAAGCAGGGCATAATAATTGATGTTTTCCTTAGTTTAAGGATTTTATCAAGCAAAAAGTAAAAATTGTTTCGTTAACGTATATAACATCGATGAGGAGGCGAGTTATAGCCACATGATATCGTTCATGCACGAGTATAAAGATCTTTAATTTTGAATACATTTATCCGAAATGTACGTCTGCCATTATGGAATTTTTCTGCATTTTCAGTACAAATAATGTTCATATTTGGGTTGACCATCGAATCTCAAATTTTGACCTGCAGCTAATTATAATTATGCGGCAAGTTTTAGCTAAGTAAAACGACCTTTTACCTCTCTAAACATTTTTACGGTCCAACTCCTCATAATTGTTTGATTTTTTCTTTCATTTTTTCATATTCATTTTCTAAACATGAATACAGAACGTACAAGCTTTATTAACAAATTCTAGACAAAGTAAACTCTGCAGACAGATTTCTTTCAGTTTGCTGATCAGTTTGCATGATCATCGAAGACCTAAGACTCCCTCGCAGTGTCTGTATAACCAAGCCTCGACGTGCTTTACCGTCAAAAAATCGATTATCTAGCATCATTTGGCTACTAGGCGCCAAAACCGACACTTTGCCCAACCGGTTTTACTTCAAAAGCACAAGTTAACTAGTCATATTAGGAGAATTCTAATGACAAAGTTTGACAGTCACACGTTTAACGGTTCCAATGAGTAATTCAACTGTAGTCCAGAAAAACCGAAAGTCCACATAGGTTAAGACGAATACCAAGATTGTATATGTCGGATAGGTGTAATACACCAGTTATTCTAGTATATCTATTAGGGATATTAGGGCTAAATAGGCAAACACGGTGTTTCATATTATAATATTTCCTGTCGGGCTGATTGCGAAATAAAAACCAGACAGTTGACGTCATCATTATTCAATCTTTATCGCATTACTAATTAATTTATTTGGCGATATTCTGTTGAATGACTGGGAATCAGTTAACACAGTTGATGCTGCTGTGTTTATAATATTCAACACATATTAATAAATATTTAGTTTTATTTAAAACAATTTTTTTAACGATTCATAAACTTGTTTGTATCGTAAAGGATGCATACTTCGTGGAGTGTCATTTTCGTCCAATTAATTCTTGATTTCAAATTTGAACTTTAGTAGCTAATTGCACTAACACAGTGACTAATAGTCATGTGCTAAACTATTAAAAATGAATGACTTTTGTTCTCCATTTTATTGCTCTGCCTAGTTAAAAGCGAACGAGCTTTTAACTAGGCAGTAAGGGTTCGTCTCAAAAACTCGCTTATAAATTCGCTTCATTCCTGTCAATTTTCATATCAGATGAAGTGTTATTGTGCATACTTTGTATGCACCATAACACTTCATTTGAGGTGAAAATGAAGCGATTTGTGAAGCAAATTTAAGCGAAATTTTTGAGACGAACCCTAAATCAATGGAGCAATGGATCCGCCTCTGCTAACGGAAAGTGAAATTTATGTTGTCTTTCTTACGATTTTGAAAATCAGATTCACATTGGCAGATTTAAACAAAGGCCAGAGCACCAAGATATAGACTAAAATTCATGAGTATGAAACTGTTCAAAAATGAGCTTTTTCACTTCCTAAAGCAAGTAAAAATATCCTAGACAAATGCTACCCAGGTCAGAAATGGATATCTTTAACCCATTTTAACCCATTTATCCTCTATTTTAAAATCATCTGATAGCCGCCAATAGAAAAGTAAACGATGCGTCAAAAAATTCCCCTCCCCTTCCGGCCTTTATAGGGTTAATCAAACCTGCAGCATTGAGACCACATCTAAAAATCCGGATCTACAGCAGGTATAACATGCCCATTTCTGAAATATGAAAACGCTATTAAGAATTAATGACTTTGAGTCTCCGTTTTATTGCTGTGACTAGGTAAAAGCATGTTCTGAATCCGCCTTTCCCGCAACGTAACTGACCTGATAATGTAAAGAAACACTCCGATGTTCCAGGTTTCACTTTGTTAAAGCATATGGTTACTAATTTGACACGTGGTGGCTGGTATAGGAAAGTTGACCTTCATACTAATTAACTCTTATTTGCGGGTAGTCACCAGTGTTATTTTCTCGGGTACAGATCGTTAATTTTCCGACCATTCGATATCGTTATTAATGAAAGAAATATGAAAGAATGTCTAGCGTTCTATTGCTAATCTTCGCTGTCTTATGTGTACACGTGGCGAAAAGGAAGTGACAGAAAAACCCCGCCATTCATTATCAACTAACGCTCCGTAAATAAATGTGTCCCGATGTTTTATTTCCGACTTTCAATTTGGAATATTTTGCTGCTAAAAACTAATGAAATGACATTTTTGATTGGTCAGTAATGATTTGAATAATTTGATTCGTGGAAAAACATTGTCCTGATTATTATTGACCAATCGTTATTGAGTATTGTAACTCAAGTATCAATTAGATATGTCAACTGTAATAAATTTACAAATAAACTTGATTTTTCATCAAAAGCAAGGACAAGACTCATCAAATTAGAATTCAAAAATGATGTCACATCACTTATGATGATATAAGATACCAATAACGATTAGTAATTATATACTAAATAATTAACTAATCCCTTATATAAAAATAATTTGTATGTTTTTCTTGTGTCATGGTCGGTCTTAAATTTGTGCGGACATCGTTGATAAGGCCGAAATTTATTATTTGCACTGTTAAATAGTCGCATTTTCTTTAAAAAACTATTAAAGGGACATTCAAACAAGAACACATGTCTTACCCACCAACCCAGGGTACGATCAAAACTCTTTCATACAATGGCAAACCAAAGTTAATTTGGACAAAAATTTATTTACATACGGGACGTTTTACTTTTTGAAAACGTAGTAGCAGATGAACACCAAGATGGAGACTAAAACTAATTATTTTAATAGTTAACAAATGATTGTTAGCCTTCGAAAGGCTAATGATCATTTTTTTGAACCATTAAAAATTATTGTTTTATGTTCTCCATTTTGTTGCTTTGAATAGATTGAATTGTATGCTGGATCCGCCTATATAAATGTGTTAAACTTTTGGGAAATATTAATTTCATTGGAATAATGGTCACCTTCCCCTTTAAAAGATAACCCTTTTATCTTTAAAGTAAAAGCGAATGTTTCTCCTTCTAAAGCTCGAAGTTGACTGTTTACATACATTTAAAAATCGGTGTTAAATAAACACGCATATATGAAAAGATATTTATTTATGCGAAACTTGAAGCTTTGAGCTATCTCTTCAATGTTATTTACATCTTACTTCAAATCTGAAAAAAGGACAACAGAACAGGAAGTTTATTCTACACATATTTTCCAACCAGCATAAATTCATAGCGAAAATTATAAAATTACAACTAAATAACAGGGCCAGCGACCAGCAACGAAAATTTCCCCAGTCGGACCACAGTGGGTCCTCCCTTAGACACTAACCCCCCCCCCCCCCCCCCCGCCCACACACACACATTTATTGCGTCTCCAGTCCAAGTAAGGCATCGCTCGCCAAAATTCACAAATGGCAAATCGTACCATTTTTGTTGCAGAAAAGTTTCTTTGAGCAGTTAGCACAAAGAAACTTTTTCTGTATAAAAATTGATCCAGATTTCTTGAAATTGAGATTATCCGTTACAAGATGCGCAGTGTTGATGTTATCCGTTAGTAACTACAGCAACCTGAGCAGCATGCATCTTCTAGAATATATACTTTGATGTTGTTTACAAAATATTGCTGCAGAATTGTTAATGTTTGCATGATTTAATTGCATATTAAAGGGTTGAAGTATGGCGGATGGTTGGCACGTTCTATTGTATTATTTGAAAGTTTAGCTATCCCTTAACGATGTTACTAAACGATGTTCTATACTCTAGACTGTACATATTTTTAATTTTGTTGTCTTCACTTCATTCTACTGTCAGAACTCTTGCGCGGTAAAACGAAACTTGCTATATGAAATTGATTCAGTTTATATTTGATACGTATTTGTATCGTATTTATTTTAGTTAGGAAACAATACGATGTCAAATTAGCTGACATAAGTGCTTTTGTTAGTGTCAATTTCGTTCTTGCATGATCCGCTACTCCTCGTTCAACATACGCACGTGGTTGATGATAACAAATAAGGTTTGAAATTGAAAAGCTCGAAGAGCATGAAATTGACAAATCTACATATATTTTTATTACCCTAGCATGTTTCACTCACGGAAATACGCATTTTTTATAGTGTATTATATCCACGAAATTAACATGAGCAAAATTCAAAATGGCTGAGATTTGTTTTCTTGTCCAGAGTTTGAGCAGGTCCATATTAAAGCGGCTCACCCCCTTCAATGTAAAGTCTACAACTGTATGATCATCGCAAGTCGGTGTTACTCAATGTTTTATAAATATTGGAGTAACGTGACAAGTTGTCATTACTAAAGAAAAATGTTAGGGACGATCTATAAAAATGTGTATAAGGGTCAATGGTGGGTCTAACTATAGTCGAAACATTACAGTGAAGTACTACAACAAGTGTCCATTCTTAATAGCTTGTATGGTGATGGTCTTCAGAGCTTATCACCATACATAAAGGTATTAAGAATTAATGTATTGTGTCTCCATTTTAGTGTTGTAGCTAGGTTAAATGTTCTAAACATGTTCGTTTACGAGGGGAAATATCCGTGTGCATACATTGTATACACATAGATAACTACGCCTAAGGTGGTATTAGTGTCCACGAAAGATCCACGATAATGTGATTTTTGACAGAAAAGATAAAATTGTTCGATCGTGCCAAAAACCTATTTCCGTTGTTAAGCTGAAAGTTTTATCCGTGACAAGTTTAATATTAGCAAGTTACTACGTTTGGAGATATACTTAAGGCTTGCTTAAAGGTATTCTAATGAGCATAAGGATTACGGAATAATAACTTTAAGTGTTTGTCTCTGCTGCTTTGACCGTAGTTACTGTCGGAAGCAGCCCTTCAGAGGTGTTCTTCAAAATATCTGTTCGGTAAATATGTAACAAATCTCTAAAATATCGAACATGGTGGAGTG
>JAUCNQ010116497.1:0-11083 GCA_032352715.1 Bougainvillia muscus
TTACAATAACACTTCATCTAAGGTGAAAATGAAGCGAATTGTGAAGCGAATTTAAGCGAATTTTTGAGACGGTCTCTAAAAGAACCAGTATTATACATAAAGCTATTAAGAATTAAAACTTTTAATTTATTTGTGAACTGAAATTTATCAATTTTTATTTTTATCGTTTCAGGCTATATAGAAGAGAACAAAATGCATTACATATAACAACTCCTGTCATGGGTTGACAGAAACAGAATCAAAACTCAACGCTGGAGAAGTGTGTTTGTGCATCCTTCTAAAATGGAAAGAGATAATAGGTTTCATTAGGTCCAGAAAAACCGTCCACGTAATTCTTATGTAGTGGCACAGCGGTAACACATTAAGCTCACAATCTAGGGGTCCGGTTCGAATCTAGGCCGAGGATCTTCTCAGAGCCCCGTCCCTGGAAGTACTGTGGTCAACCTGTTCCTCTGTAGAGTGGTGCTTGCCATGTTTCAGATTCATAGGGTTGGCAAAGGGTTGTTAAAAGCTCCGAGACGGATTATCAACTTGAAACGGCTTTATGTAACTTCTCGTGAAGGAGAAGTAGTGATAGCCTTGCGAGAGGTGAATAATAAAAAAAAAAAATCAATCCAGAGAAGCATGTTTGTACTCTTATACAAAGATACTCCTCCTGAGATGGAACTGATCCGTGGTATCCATAGTATGCACAAAGACATTTTCTTCTGTTATGAATTTTGACTCACATTACGACATTGGATGCTTAATGACATTTCTCTTTCTTGAATAAGAGCTAAATCAATTTTTATATCATATATTCTATTTCATGCATAATTTTATATCTATTTTTAAAAAAGATTCATTTATATATTTTGAATACATCATTTTACAAATCGTTTTATTTTCATCTCAGATAAAGTACCATTGTGCCTATAAAGTATGCACTAAGACACTTCTTCTGAATGGAAATTGATATAAACTAAGCGAATTCATTATTCGCATTTTTGAGATGGGACCAAAGTCACTATCTATAAAAACTATATTTAACACGGAAGAACTGTGTTTGTATATCCACTAAAACTCTCAACATGGTAGTTGACTTCGTATCACAAATCATAAATCTCTATAATTATTTATCTTTTTATATGTTTTTCTATCTCGCGTAGCAGAGAGAGTTTGGTTTGCATCTCTTAGTCAGTCCGTCTGTTACGTTTTTGCAGTTTCCCCTGGAAAAGAAGTTTTATTATTAAAGGTTTCGGTAAGGTGTTCGTTTTAAATACAGCAAATGAGAGAGCATCCGTTAATTCTCAGTTTGTCACAATGGAACTATTATACATATTATAACCTATTACAGACTAAGAACTCGTTTACATGAAGACTTTCTAAACATACGGCAATGTTTTAGGGGAGCGCCACAAGCAATCGATGTATACAGAATGTTAATATATTATAGGCAATCGCTGAGTAACGGTATATGTATCGGTGTATATATGATATGCATCTAAGTGAAACGGCACTAATGTCTATAGCAAAGAACTGACAATAAGTGTCCCAACGACGTCGTTCGATTATCAAATAAAACTCATGTGAGCATGCAAGCTCTGATCAAACCTTTTTTGCTTGCATAGGTTTTTAAATGTTTCTACACCAAACACATGCAAATATGGGTAAAATGACTTGAGAGCTTTTTGTCTCTGCTTGGAGTCGCAAAAACCGCCTGACTGTAAAAAGAAACAAAATAAATGGGGAACTTTATTGCTTAAGTAACTCTTAAAGTTGGGGAATCCGTGTCTAGCCTCGGGGGCATTTAGCGGCAGCTACTGGCTAGTATTAGGACTCGTTTACATGGAAAATCGTTGCGGGCGAAATGAACTGTCATGGCTTCTGTGATTGGTTAAATTTTTCCATCGGATATATTAACATTCTGTATACATCGATTGCTTGTGGCGCTCCCCTAAAACATCGCCGTATGTTCATTAATAATTTATATTCAACTGAAAGACTAAAGAAAGGTTTTATTGTTATCTATTATTAAAGACTTTTTATAAAAATCATATGCACTGTTTAAATTTTTTTTATTAACATTCACATGCACTCTTTGAAATTCAATGCGCATTTAAAATATTTTTGGAATATAAAACCTTACTTCCAAATCTACCAAAAAACCTCTTAGCCTACCTGAGAAAATAACCTAGTTGCGGAAAAAATTTCGATTCTGTCCGACTATACTCTCGTACCCTGGGTGATCTATAATGCCTCTTCGACATCGCTCTCCAGGGGGTGATGGCTGCGGGGGCAATTAAAGAAATGCGTAACACATAATTTTGGAAAATTATTTGCCTGTAATTGCAATGATAAAAGTACCTGTTTAACGAGTATTTTAATAATTAATAGTGGTATTTTTGTTTTTAGTGTAATATGATAAGACATATAATAGGATAAAAATTACAGCATTTCAGGAAACGTCATTTTATTTTATTTTTTCACTGTTTTCTTTGGAAAACGGAATAGTAGAATAGGTGAAACGATAATGACGTTTATAAATATGCTGTCATTATTATCATATGACAGGCCTTATTTTAAATACAAGATATATTTCTGTAGTCGTGGGTAAGAATACGGCGAAAATATACTCAGGTCTTGCACAGTCCAAGTTAACTCGGGTTTCTTCACTTCTACCTGCAGGTATCCATACATACAATGGACTCTCAGTATCTCGAACTCTTAGGGGACCGGCAAAAAAGTTCGGGATATAGAATGCGTGAAGTGAGTGTGTATGGCCAAGCATTATATGTCGAGATTCGGAGTATTGAAGTAAATCGAGTCAGTTTTACATATATAACCTCAATTTCTGGATGATCAGAGGTAAGTATAAAATGATAAGATGATCAATGGTTATTTGCTTAATAGCTTTTTGTATGGTGATGTGTCTTTCATACAAAAGCAATTAAAAATTAACGAGTCTCCATTCTACTGCTATGACTAAGTAAAAGCATGTTCTTAGTCCGCCTCAGAAGTTGCATAAATTCCAAAACATGAGAATAAGTAATAAGAAACATTGGAGATGACGTTGAAAGAAAGTGTACGTGTGGCGAGATAGTTCACGCGTCCTTGCATCTTGTTCATTTAAAGATGCATGATTTTAATTTTATAGGCCTAAGATTTTTGACCGTCTACAAAATTAGTATGTAAATCTGTGTCAATTTTCATACAGAAGAAGTGGCATACTTAGGGTGCACAAATACACTCCTGCTGTGATAAAAATTGTACGATTTACGATGCAAATTTTGTAGATGATTCCTTGTATTTGTTCCCAAAACTAAAGTTGACAACACAGAGATGTTCTTTAAATAAAATATTTTTTGATATTATTTAGAATAGGTATATAATATTCTAACATGTTTTTAGTATTTTAGTATTTTTATTATTACTGTTTTTTTAGGGTTTGTCTCAAAAATTCGCTTTAATTCATTTCATCTCAGATGGGGTGTCATTGCGCATACAAAGTATGCACAATGACACTTCTTCTGAGATGAAAATTAATAGGAAAAAAGCGAATTCATAAAGTGAATTTTTGAGATGAACCCTTATGTTAGACATAAGTTTGGATAAATCAAATCTAATTTGTATCTGAGAACAAGATGGCAATGACCAACAAAGAGCAAGATGAAAGATGTTCCTTTTAACGTTACTTCAGGGAGGGGGATATCAGTGTTATTCATACCCTCCCACAGTGGCGGATCCATCCCTAGTCAGAGCAACACGATGAAGAGCTAAGAACGTTTCAATTCTTAATAGCCTTCTGTATGATGATGGGTCTGAGAGACCCATCTCCATACAGAAGGCTAATAGAATTAATGACTTTGAGCATGCTTTGGATCTCCATTTCAGTGCTGTGACTAGGTAAAAGCATGTTCTGAGTCCGACTCTGTCCTAGTATGTTCAATGATGGATTAAGGTACATTCATCTTAGGGTCTGTCTCAAAAATTCTCTTAAATTCGCTTCACAATTCGCTTCATTTTCACCTTAGTTGAAGTGCTATTGTGCACAATAGCAGTTTATCTGAGATGAAAATTAATAGGAATAAGGGATTCACAATTCGCTTCATTTTCACCTTAGATGAAGTGTTATTGTAACACGTAAGTGTTACAATAACATTTCACCTGAGATGAAAATTATTAGGAATGAGGCGAATTGTGAAGCGAATTTAAGCGGATTTTTGAGACGGTCCCTAATGCGAATTGTGAAGCGAATTTAAGCGGATTTTTGAGACAGCTCCTTAGGGACTGTCCACAAAATTCGGGTCGCAAATTGTACCATTTTCATCAAGGAATTAGCCTTAAATCGTTGTTGTTTTTACAGTGATTTACTGTTGATTTTGTGTTTAAACAATAAAATTATAATTTAGTCTTTGGCTTCACGTTTTCATTCAAGGATGAAACTTTCTCTTGATGTTTGCAGGAATGAGCTACAATGTTTTCCAGACTTTTTCATGTAATATTTTTTTCTGTTCAAATCAACTATAAATGGAAACGCTGAATAAAAAGTTATGTTATCTTTTAACGGTTTTATCAACCTGCAGAAAACTGGAGAAAGCTCAAGATTGCAGAAGGTTTTTTTGATAAAATCCTTTATAGTGGCATCCACAAAATTTCGAATTGCAAAAGCCTACCGGTTTGATCACAAAAGAAGTTAATACCAGTGACGGATCCAGTCCTAGTGAGAGCAACACGAGGAAGATCTAAAAGGTTTAATTCTTAATAGCCTTCTGTATGACGACTGGTCTAAGAGATCCATCATCATACAAAAAGCTATAAGAATAAATTACTTTGAGTATGCTTTGACTCTCCATTTCATTGCTGTGACTAGGTAAAAGCATGTTCTAAATCCGCCTCTGGATACATTTCGATACAAATTCAAAATACAAAATTAGTTTGACAAAATTCGTACCATCATTGCAGAAGAAGTGTCTTTGTGCATAGTAAGTGATGAAATTTTTTTAATAATTTCCAATACAACTTATGTAGAGGTTGTTTTATGTATATTTTTGTTTGTGTGTATTTTTATAGATTTTAAAATCGTTTATTAATATGATATTGTTCACATAATCTCATAGCTATTCCTGGCCTTCACTGCACGAAATCCAACTGTATCCGGACTTTTTTCAGTCCGTATTCGTCGGTATTAAGACAGAATGCTAGCATTCTGTCTTAATACCGACGTATACGGACTGAATACAGGAGTAGACGGACTGTATAAAGGTCCAGATACAGCTGGATTTTGTGCAGTGCTTATAGTCGGATATGACGAAAACATTGCCCTTGTTAGGTAAAATAATCTTAAAAATACCTAGTTATTAAGGTATTTTTAGGACTTTCTTTGACATAAATATTGCCCTTATTTGTCTCAGGTTAATCACCAACTTCCCAGGTTATATATATATATTTATTAAATCAACCTTTTCAGTAAACTTTACCTTTAATCTTTATCGACATTGGTTCTCTTGTCTCAGATTAATCATCAACTTCCCAGAAGAACTGTTATATATATATATATATTTGTTAAATCAACATTTTCAGTACATTGGTTCTAGTAAATTGATTTGTATAAAGTTGCAAAATTACCGTCTAATGACTATAATCGTTGGGACAGTCCTTTATTTGTAGATAAAAGTATAATAAACAAGTTAAAAACAACAGCAAAATATTTTCTTTTGAAAATCTCCTTTAGTGCTTGCCAATATATATGTTTACGGTAAATCCTCTAATAACGCCTGTGGCGTTTATTAAATTTCCAAGATTTTAAGAGGGCGTTTATTGGAGGGAGGCGTTTAAAAGAGGGAGGCGTTTATAAAACAATTAAACAAAGCAGAGATTTTAAACAGGGAACCTGCATGAACTTTCGCGCAGAAAGCGTACAATGATAGTAGGATCGTAGGGTCTGATGAATTTGGGACTGGGAATAGTCCGCAATAATAGATCCATCGGACTACTGGGTCCTACTGCCCCATGCAGAATGCGGGTTATTTCACAAATTTTGATACAGCATATTCTGCCTAACTGATTTCTACACCCTACACTTACCTAGAATGGGCCAGATTTTCTAATAAAGGCCTCTTTCTGGTTGGGGGCGTTGTTAGAGGGAGACGTTTAAAAGAGGGAGGGTGTTTATTGGAGGATTGGCATAGAACATACGTATATACTTAAACAAGCGCTTGAAACGGATATTTAATTGAAAATATTTTCTTTTATTGTATGATGTGTATTGCCACACATTCTTATATTTCTTCCATGGCTTTACGTAAAGGATTTATCTCCATCATACCCTTTTAGACTATCTCCATCATATTATTTAGACATAAAAATAACTTAACAATCCGATGCATAAGATCCAACATGAATCTAAATCAAGCATCAATAATAATCAAATCTCAACAAATCTCCCTCACATTAATCCGTATGATAATCTAATAGAAGAAGAGGATGAGGTGGAACATTACATTCGGCATGATGAACATGCTCCAAAAGAACAGCAATTGGTTCATCTTGGAAGATCACATAGTGATGTCGACAGTGATGAAAATGACAACATTGAAAATAGAAACTTAGGCGATGATGAAAATTTGATTTTACCGGAAGTCACAGAGAAACTAATTAAAAGTCCTCATGATTTGATATTTATAATTGCCATGGGTACCATGTATTTGTTTTATTATTGTGGTTTTGCCTTGATGGCTCCATTTTTTGCGAAAGAGGTAACGTTAATAAATCCATATTTTCTTACATATGTATTAAGAGTTTAGGAAGCAAGTGATGTATTTGTTCTAGAAATCAGTTATATTAATTCTTTGGAGATCTGTACTCTCTGACTATCCACAAACGTTTAATGAAAAATTATACCAGTTTTATCTCGCACACTCCTGCTTAGAAGCCGTCTCAAAAATTAATTTTCATTTAAGATGATTGTATGCACAATAACACTTCATCTAAGGTGAAAATAAAGCGATTTGTGAAGTGAATTTAAGGAAATTTTTAAGACGGATCCTTAATGACAAATTTTAGATACAATTTTATGGATACTGAACATGAAAATAAAGCAGATCGCCAAAAAATTCAGACACGTTGCGTAAATCATAAGGAAACGAAAATCGAATCAAGACCGCACATGACCAAAAGTGCATGAAAAGTTATGTCAAATATAATAAAATCCGTAGAGTTAAACTTTTATGCAGCGTAAAATTGACGTCTAAAGTGACGTCATGAATACGTCTGTTAGACGTCAATTTTATGATGTTACCTGGATATGATTGCTTTCTTTAGGCTGCAAAGAAAGGTGTAGGAAGTACAGCTGTAGGCTGGATATTTGCTGTTTATCCTTTAGTTTGTTTTGTTCTTTCACCCTTGGCTGGTAAATGGGTAAGGTAGACTCTACGACCATTTCTCATAAGGGACCGTCCACAAAATTCATATCATAATACGAACCATTTTCATCACAGAAAAAGTGTTTTTATGCATAATAGCAAGTATGGACAAAAACACTCCTTCTGTATGAAAATTGATATGAATTTTGTGGACGCCTAAGAGAAAACAGTGTCTTGGTCTATTACAAACACACTTCTGCTGAATGTAAATTAATGCGAATGTCTATACGAATTCAACTCTGTCACACTTGACATTAACCCTGAGGTTGAAACACTAACATGGAAAATTATCATTGCAATTATAGCACTGCGACTTCTCTCTTACACAAAACATGGCGAACAGTTGGGTAGGAGAGTTGGTGCTTAAGTTTGTGCACTAAACCGTCTGATGTTATAAAAGCAACAGAAAACCATAGCAAACTCCTTTATAATGTAAGACTAATTCCAAATCTTAGAGGGAATGTGATGAGCCTTTAATTTATTGAAAAACTTAGCTAAAAATCTGAGAAATCCAATTAATTACTTCTTTAATTTGATTCCATAGTTTGAAGTAAGTTGAAGTCAGATTATCTGAACTATGTTACTCATAGGCTGGGTTTGGGAAGACCGGGGATTGAACCTCGAACCTGCGATTCGTAGGCGAATGCTTTACGGTCTGAGCTATCCGATTTATATTTTGAAAGGCTTTTAAAGTTTGACCTTCTTCATCAGTAAGGAGCGGTCTCAAAAATTCGTTTAAGTTTGCTTCACAATTCGCTTTATTCCTATTAATTTTCATCTCAGATAAAGTGCTATTGTGCATACTTTGTACGCACAATAGCACTTCATCTAAGATGAAAATGAAGCGAATTGTGAAGCGAATTTAAGCGAATTTTTGAGACAGACCCTAAACATATATTTTGGGTAACCATATTTGCATACTTTATATAAATGGTGCATGTCCCTTGAAGAAATTGTTAATCTTACCAATGACGTAAATATATTTTCCTTTGTTCAGATTCCTGTGATTGGTCCAAAATTTGCTTTGTTTGCTGGATCGTTCATAGAAGGTGGAAGTCAGGTACTTTTTGGGTAAGTAAGTAAACTTTTATTTCTCTGTAGACATTCATAAATATATACAATCTTTAATTATCAGTTGTGTTGTATTCGAACAAGGCTACAAAGTGGGGACCACATTATTACCAGAAATGGTAAAAGGGTTGTGCCACCATTGTTTTATTAATTATTTAATTTAATTATTTAAGGTATAAAAACAAAAAACAGTTACAAAGTAATTTAATTTATAATTTTCTTTTTCAGATTCGCTTTAAAAACTCGTTTGGGTTTTATCAATATTTACTCAGAAGAAGAGACATTTCATCTGAGATAAAAATGTAACGATTTTTGAAACCGATTAAAGCAAATTATTTGAGACGAACACTACCTAAAATACTATTATAAAGAAATACTATAGAAATTTGATTTCTCACCTTTATCTGCAACCTCCCTAGTGAGGTTAATGTGAGGTCTATTCTCGCAACTTGCAAGGAGTATTTTTGACAGGTAACCTATTCACTATATTTGTGTTTAGATTTGTTGCTGACATGCCATCTAAACATACGTTCATTATATTTTGTTTTTTGATTCGTACTGTCACTGCAATGGGAAGCGCATTCACTGAAACTGCTGTTCTATCCTTGATATCCATGAGATTTGAAAAGAATATGACTAACGTGTTTGTGAGTATATTCTTATTTGAGTTGTTCATTCACTGAGACTGCTGTTCCACCCTTTATACTAAAGGAGAACTAACGTCAAAAACATTTTTGAACATATAACACGCACGAAGCCTTATAAATTCGATCAACGTAGCTTATTCTGCTGACTTATTGCTATTTGGACCAAAAATAAGCTGTTTCTATTCTGCACAGTGTTCACCATTGCAGCAGAATTTTGTCGGCTTCTGTGGTATTATCTGGTATATGTGACATCTCCCAGGATAAAGGCGATATTTACCCAAGCCAGACAGTGCTCACAGCGTTCCTGAAGCGTTCTAGAAGTGTTCTGAACGATTGGAACGTTTCAGGAACGTTCCTGAAATGTTCCAGCAGTCCAAAGGAATGTTAAGAACTCTCCAGAAGCGTTTCAGAAGTGTTCCAAACGTTCCTGAAGCGTCCCATGCGTCCCCAAAAGTTTACAAGTGTTCCAGGAACGTTCCAGAAGCGTTCCATTTTGCTAAAAGCTAAACTATTTTTTGCAAAACATGTCACATATGTGACGTCACATTCTGTTATGGAAAAGTAAAACGTGATTTAAAAGTAGTCTGAAATTTGTGACGTCACTTCTATTTACCGGACGATGGTAAATAAAAAACTTTGAGGCGGTGAGTCTGGGAAAATTGGATTTCGTGAATTTAGAGAAGTTTTGAGACTATCTAAAGAATACAGTTTCATGGATTCTGCAAGCGCACAAAGTTTACAGAAAATTAAAAAAAAATGAACAGAAGCGGTTAAGCAGAAAGAAATTTAGAGCCAAAAGTGTAACCAAAAGGACTCAAAATGTTATGGGTAAATTAAAGTTCAAAAAGCATCTCCACGCCTCTAATTCAACTGATCTGGTACAAAATAAGTTTCAACATACCCCCAGGCTTTGTTCCATACACAGAAATTCCAAGTAGTAACGCTTTATTTCAATTTTTAAGCAAGACTATAATCACATCAAAGAACAACAAACTCTTGCTTTTCATGTGTTGTTGCTTCTCAATGATAAAAATACAGTCATAAATTTTTCAAATGGAACGTTCTTGCACAGAAACATGTATTCCTTAAACTCGTAAAATAATGTGATGTAAAATACCAATACCTTTTATTAGATTATGAAGATCAATCGAATAATAATGCAAACTTTGAGCATGTATAATGGTTTAGATTTTCCTTTAGTAAAGTTGTCAGTTTCAAACAATAGAACAACCAAAGAGAATCTAATTAAGGTTTGAATAAATAGAACACGTTTGCTTGATTGGGAAAATTTAACGTTATCAAACTATGATTGGTTTGTTTAACTCGATGTGCAATGTGGAAAAGTCTTTCCTTTTTTCAAAGAAACACTCTGTAGTCTCCGGTCTGCAGTATCTTTCTCAATTCTCGTACAAATCATAACATCTGTTTCTTTGTACTTAAGTGCTTCTGTTCATGTTTTTTTTAATTTTCTGTTAACTTTGTGCACTTACAGAATCAATGAAACTGTATTCTTTAATAGTCTCAAAACTTCTCTAAATTCACAAATACATTTATCCCAGACTCACCGCCTCAAAGTTTTTTATTTACCATCGTCCGGTAAATAAAAGTGTTGTCACAAATTTCAGACTACCTTTAATATTGAGTGTTTTATACTCTATGAAAATATCTATTTCATTATTAACTATTGTTCAAAAACGATCAAATGTACAGGAAGTTACTTATTTTTGTTTCAAACATTATTTCTCTATAGACATTGCTCTGATGTGTTTAAAATACGTATGAGCACATGACCTCACGTTGCCATAGAAACATAATTAATATTGTTAGTTTTAAAAAGTAAATGGTGAACATTATGTTAGTACAAATAGCAAAATAACTAGCGTTGTAAGGAACCGTCTCAAAAATTCGCTTAAATTCGCTTCACAAATTCGCTTCATTCCTAATAATTTTCACCTCAGATGA
>JAUCNQ010116508.1:0-11083 GCA_032352715.1 Bougainvillia muscus
ATTGGGAATGTGAAACTGAGAAACGATGAAATTTAAGTCATTATGGATATTTTTGACTTGGAAACATAGCGTTTTAGTACTGTGAAAAACCCACCTTAACTACGTTGAGTAGGCGATGTCCATTTTAGTTGTGAACATGTTTCAAAGGTTAGAACAAATGCCATGCGGCTCTAAGTGTGGATTAACTTGCAAAAAACAGCTGAAAATATAAAAAATACGGACATTTAAAGTTATGTTTTTTTATTCTTGTTATAAAATGCTATTCCGTTATTAGGTCAATAGACTGGATAATTGACCATTAGAAAACTTGATTTGATTGTGTCCATCCTACATGGTCAATCTAATACCAATACAACCCTAATACTTCGAATGTGTAACTGGTTTTATTCGTCTTACATATGTTGTTGTTCATCAAAAAATTAAAAACTTTCAGACTTGAATTTTTTTTCAAACTTTTTTTTCTATCGCATCCTTCCGACACGAGAGAGTTTTGGCTTGTAGTTTTTTAGGGAACGCATCTATCAGTAATAACGTTATTCAGAAAAATACATTTGACCAAGTAGTTTTGAATGTCGTTTATCTTATCTTTCTGAAATAAAAAGCAATCTCGTAACAGCTTCTGAAAGTACCGTTTGTCCATCCGATATAATTTTTGAATTTCGTAATATCTGGAATCTGAGTTCAAATTTGGAACTTGGAATCTGGAATTTCAAATCTGGAATTTGAGTTCAACTTTTTGGTGGGAACCCTGTAAACTTTTAGTGTTGATTGTGACATTTACTGGCGGAAACGTTTCTTCCCCGTTGTATTACACAACTCTATAATAAAGATATCCAAAGGTCATTTAAATAAATTCTAGAAGTAAAAATCTTGTGCATATATTGATGATCACTTCGTATAGTGCTTCCTTTGTAGGGTCATATACGTTCTGAAGTTGTTCTTAAATTAGCCTGGACCCAGTTGTTGGATTAGGATAATCCGGTATTAAATCCTACTTTAACCAATCAGAATTGATTGAAATCAATTCCGATTGGATAAAGTTAAGCTTATCATAATTTAGTCCAGTTTCGAACAACTGGGCCTTGGTGTATAATTTTTTATAACATTTATTTTTTTAAGTAAGTAAGTAAGTAAGTTTTTAAAAATGTAGTTTCAGTGCTTTTTCATTTACAATAAATCACAATGAAATAAACAATTGTCAGGGTGAGGAGATAAGACCCAAGTTTGAGGTTATAGTGGTATAAAATTAGTACTAGCATAGGTCTGGATGGGATACCAGTGAATAAACAGAGAGCAATCATATATGACATTTACAGTGAAGAACAGAAGTCTTCTCAAAATGCCAACCAACCCCCCCCCCCCTCATCCCCACTTCAAGAGAAGTGTGCCTGTGCATACGAAGTATACACAAATACACTTCCCCAAAAATGATTCGAAATGTCGAAATTAACTAAACGACGAGACCATGTTGTTCGAAAAGTGGACCAAGCCCCGGACTAAATCTTCTGCTGACCGGTCAGTGACTTTTATATTGAAACAAAAAACAAAAAGACACCTACACGGAGTGGCCAACAGTTTTAGACCCAAAAATACTGTCTTTTAAATGAAATTAAGATTAACTTATTGTCATTAGGTGTTATTCAAGTTTTCTTCTCTTTCCACTACTATCATTACCGTCTATGGTTGATGTATTTGTTCTCTTGGAGCCGTTTGTTGCAGGTGAAGCACAGATATCACTTACACTTCTTCTACGGGTTTGTACTAAGTTTGTAATAGATGAAGTCTTTGATGAACTGCCATATAACTTTCTGTTGTATGAACTTTTCATCCGTTCCATGTTCGCTTTCGATACAATTTTATGGTCTACAATTGGCTTTGGATAATCTTTACCAATAATACACCCTGCTTTGCGTTGAACATCAAGTGGTGCATTCCACGGTTCATAAATGTATCTCGGTGGAAACTTACACAACACAGGTAAATATTTTTTGATAAAATTCCCCGCTTTATCGTACTTTTGGGCAAATTTAATAGGTGAATATACACGAAAATACTGATGAAAGAAAGCGCTTGCGCTTAACCACATCCAATTTGCATTGTTTAATGACCAATCAGCATCGACTAGATATTGATCGAATACAGCTAAACAACAAATGTCAAACGTGAGACAGATGTACCTATAAGCAGAGTTGCTGTGGAGTTTTCGTTTCGCATGTGAGAGTTAAGAAATTATATCGTTCCGCAGTATGTTCCACGGGGCGAGGGGTGTAGGGGATGTGAAAGAGAAGAATTGCATATGATGAACTTGAAATGGAGAGAATCGAGAATAGAGCACGCTCAAATGCTTTGGGTGAAAGAGAGATGGTTTGTACTACAACCAGTATTCCGAGGTGTAAATTAAACCAATAAAACGAATTTATAAAAAAGATTAGTTTTTGTTTGAAGTTGCAAAGCGTAAAAAGATAATTTACAATATGGACATCAATGATACGTTTTATGACGTGTATTCGTAATCTGTCAACGCAGAGAGGAAATATTAAGATAAGTCTTCACATAACAGACGGATGCGTATAGTTCGCATTCATAATATATTTACCTGTAGCACCTTGACTAAATGAAGCTATCAGATACGAAGATAATTTGTGGTAAGTTAGATCAATGTAAGAGGTGAAATCCTCCAGTTCCCTTTTATTAACTTATGTGAAAGGCCAATTAAATTTACCTGCTCCATGCTCCCAGTTTTGATATAAATCACCTCGTGTGAGAAAGCACGCGACCGAATGCCTTGCTAGATGATGCATCCAACCGTCTACCTGCAATTGAGTCATACAGGCATCAATCCAAGGATAACCAGTTTGAGCATGCTTCCAGGCATCAATGTATTGTTTGTTATGATCCCAGTCAATCACACGACAAATAGGATTACCATCTATACGGTCAAAATTCTTCACTTTATACCCATGTAAGTAGAAAAATTCTCTCCAATAAAGTTGTCCTATTGTAGAAACAAAAAGTCTTTTACCTTGAAATGTTATTATCCGTATGGAACAATCACTCCAATTCAGAAGTGGTGTTTCCTTTAAAAAATTTTACCATGCAACCTGCAGAATCCTAAAATTTTACTTCAGATTTCTTCAGGTTGGTTGATAAATTGGTTAACGGATAACGTGATTTTCAACACTGGATCGCACTCTGTTTGAGATAATTTGTCAATTCATTAATTCATAAAAAAAAGCAAAAGCTGTGTACTCGCCAATCAACTGCCTTTCTATTCTTAACCCTTTAATACCTTACACTTAAACAACTCGAAGGCATTAGTTAGGAAGCGAACTCGCTCCACAGTAATATTCTAGGAGGAAAGAATTTTCTGGCGTACACGCAGAGAATTTGTCTATTGTTATATATTAGAAGTAGCGAGTACCGAACTGGCTATAGAGAAAAGTGCTAAATGACTGACGTAAAGCCGGTTTACGGCAGTCGGTTAGCACATTGCTCTACAGCCAGTAGGGTGAAGTTAGTGTGAGTTCGATCCTTTCTAATTCTAATATATAACTTTAAGACACTTAATAATTAAGTATCATTACCTAACAAAGACACTGGTGGTTTTGAATGTTCTCCTTTGGCTTTTTCATAAACAGAATTAACCTCTTTGTAGAATCTTCTAGGAGATAAGCATCCAAACTTCAAATGTGCTGACAAACAAGTTGTATCCGGCCGCAATGATGCTGGGTTAGTTTTCGGTTTCTCAAACTCTAATGTCTTTTTAGTGTCAGCCAGGTAATGTTTAAGAGATTTTAAAGCAATTGTTTCGCCACCTCGAATAAAAGTGGTTTTCTCATTATTGTAACCAAGATCTTTTAATGTCGGTATTTTATACAAGTTGTCAGCAACGTTATGAGGAGGAGGTAGATCATCTGGGGGATCAATGACAGGGGGTGGAGGAGGTCCCACTCTGGTAAGCAATCCTAAGAATGACTGCATTGTACCAGGAACCACATCACGATTATGCCCAAGTAGCCTTTCTGGATCATAAAGAGTGTGGGATATCGGTGAAAATACCTAAACAAAGCGAAAACAATCCAAATATATCCTAGGTTTTAAAGTTGTTCAAATGTATATTAAACTCTTATTAGCAAAATCTAGAATCTAATCTGACGTTTACCATTCAAAATTGGATTGGACACAGGTTAACGTCAAATTTACCCTCGTAAGCAAGACGACATCAATTATTACATTAATTTAAATATATGTCATTTCGGACAAATTTTAGTTTTTTTTTAGATTTTTTTTAGCAAAAATTAGAAATACTAACCCTATACAAACCGATTTTGAGGGCACTACGGAAAAATATTGACTGACGTTTTTGCATTGTTAAATGACCAATCAGCATCGACTAGATATTGATCGAATACAGCTAAACAACAAATGTCAAACGTGAGACAGATGTACCTATAAGCAGAGTTGCTGTTGAGTTTTCGTTTCGCATGTAGGAGTTAAGAAATTATATCGTTCCGCAGTATGTTCCACGGGGCGATGGGTGTGGGGGATGTGAAAGAGAAGAATTGCATATGATGAACTTGAAATGGAGAGATAAAAAAAAGGACGCTCAAATGCTTTGGGTGGAAGAGAGATGGTTTGTACTACAACCAGTATTCCGAGGTGTAAATTAAACCAATAAAACGAATTTATAAAAAAGATTAGTTTTTGTTTGAAGTTGCAAAGCGTAAAAAGATAATTTACAATATGGACATCAATGATACGTTTTATGACGTGTATTCGTAATCTGTCAACGTAGAGAGGAAATATTAAGATAAGTCTACAAACCGATTTTGAGGGCACTACGGAAAAATATTGACTGACGTTTTTAGTACAGCCCGAGCTTTCGAGGGCTGTGCGTAAAAATATCAGTCAGTCCGTATTGCCCGAAGAAATCACTTTGTATAGTGATTATTACCTGGATAAAACATTCAAAAATTCTTTTTCTCTCATCCTTAGTTTCTTAAAACGCAGTTTACGTTATAAATTCGAACTAACATTCGATTTAAAAACAAAGCAGAGATTATCTTTTTAAAACACTTTGTCACTAGTCGCTGACTGTGATGTTCGATAATATTTACTTCTTGGCAGATTTTGAAGAGGATTGCTCAGAGATATAGCTATGGTACAATTGTTTATGTTCGCTCATTGCAACGGATTATTTGTTAAGATGGCAATAATCATTTCGATAAGAATGTTCAGTGGATATTTTGATAGCACATTGGTAAGGAATCTTGCAAGAAAATTGTTTTTGGTGAGAAAAGGAAACCACTTTATATATGAATATTGAAGCTTTTTCTAACTTTTTATGCTCGTTCGTTTTGTTGGGCATGAAGTGGATTAGCATTCTTGCGAGGCAAGTTACTTATGGTTGTTTTTCTGGCACTGATATTTAATGACTGATATTTTTTTCTTGCTTGTGCGTAGTCATAACGATTCAGCGGGCTTTCGCTTTGTTTACATTTTGTTTACCTTTTCATTGTTATGACATTTCAGCGGTCAATATCTGTAAATATAATATATTTGTCACTTAGAAGATGATGCCTCTAGAGTGTATCTAAAGTACAGTATAACGATATCAAAACGAGGCTTCTTATTTGCGAATAACTTGATGTAAATTTGATCGTATCTCATTGAACGTACTCACCTGAATACCGTTCTTTTCCGCTAACAGCTTGATATTAGAGTCTCTCGTTTTCGCATAGGGTTCTGTATCATATTCAAAACATATTTTATTGATGTTATACTTTCTAAAGACGCCCTCAAGTACTTCGTCTGGTTTTCCTTGAAAAACAATCAGCCTGGAATTCTTTGAGCGGAGATTCTGATCAAGATCAGTTAGAGCTTCCAACAGGAATCCAAAACGATTTGCACAAACTCTTTCTTCATTCGCATACTCAGGATCCAGAATAAATATTGGATAAAAAGATTGTACTTCTCCTACGACATAAGAAGAAGACGGGATTACAGGGTTGCCACGCAAAATAAAATCCAAAATTCCAGATTCCAGAAGAATCAAGGAGATTTTAAAAACATTTTCGAGAAGAAATGATCTAAATAATATAAAGAAAACACATAATAAATAAATATATTAAAAGAATAATGCCATCGATATGACGAGGGTAAAAATAAAATAAACAAAAACACATTAGGCGAGCGATCAATAGTGAGAACTCGAGGGATTTTAATTTATATACTTTTTAACATAGTCGATTTGAATTAGCTTTTATAGCTAACCATGTATTCTTTGAACATCCGAACTGGAGGTCCAA
This sequence comes from Bougainvillia muscus, assembly GCA_032352715.1. Taxonomy (NCBI): domain Eukaryota; kingdom Metazoa; phylum Cnidaria; class Hydrozoa; order Anthoathecata; family Bougainvilliidae; genus Bougainvillia; species Bougainvillia muscus. The sequence goes on from JAUCNQ010116508.1 coordinate 6,309, forward strand.
GGAATTAATAGGTCCCATTATTATTGTAGTATATCGACTTTAACTAAATTTGAAATAAAATAAACAAAAACACATTAAATTTGTAAAACGTTTTCGGTAAAAACCATCTTCAGTACATAGTAAAATTTTAAAAGATTGATAAAATTAACGTATATATACATATAAATAATTTAATATCATGCAACAATTTTCAGTGTCAAGGGACCATGAAAATGCGTGCTAGACTGTGTATAAATAAAAGATAAATATAACAGGATACTTATGACGTGAGATGACACAAAAACGTCAGTATAATCCTATAACATGTTGATAACCAAAGAACAACTAGCGAAGGCAAAAAGTTCACATTAAGAAATGTTTAGAATATTAAAAACTGTGGGATAACACTAATGGTGGAAATAGTTTGGATAGTGATAATGTCCAGTTGACGTCACTACATCCCATTCTAGTCTTATCCTTAAGGTTAATCAACTGAGTGTGACAAAAATGCAAGATATTTCTTAAATGCTACAACTGAGAAGCTCGCTCTTAACATCGTAACATTTTTAGTACCAAACTAAAAACGAGAATTAATTATACGAGGTACTGCCTTTGTTACACCATTTCAAAAAATAATTAAGTTCTTTGACTCCAGTTGATTATTTAGTCAATTTTATCGATCTTTTAAAATTTTACTATGTACTGAAGATGGTTTTTACCGGAAACGTTTTACAATTTAATATGTTTTTGTTTATTTTATTTTCAAGTTTACAGCAATGTATATAATAATAACTTATGTAGCCAAGTAAAAAAAAGCTTATACATATTGCGTCTATTCGATAGAGGGATAGATTCTTCATAGTGTGCAGAGGAGGAAGGCTTTGTAACACATCCTCCCCTTCTCTGATGCCCTCGAAGTGACCCATTATTATATTATTATTTCTTTATTTTAATTCGGTCGATCACAGTATAAATATAAATATAAATACAAAGCCACAGTACTAACTGGGTCCCAGAATTAGGGGTGGCGGAACGAGAGCCAAAGTGGGGGGAGGGGGCTGTTATGTAGTGAGTTTCTGAGGCGCCGACTGAGGAATTGAGAAAAACTTTTTCCTGTATAGAACTCCGGAAATGACTATTTCTGCACTGATATTTATAAGTATCTTTCGTGTGACCACATTGATGTCACTCCTACCACTGATAAAATTGGAGAAATACTTTATTAACTCTATATCCCCCTTTCTTAGGCATCCGCCACTTCCTGATATACCCCTCCCCCCATTTGTTTAGCCTAGATATTTGCTGTAAGTCGCACATCTGCATTTAACCCTATTTCAACCAGGTTTTTTTTATCATAACTTCTGTTCTATTGATCCAATCTCCCTAAAACTCTATGACTTTACCTTAGATTTATCTGGTCACATTTCGCCCCCTAAAAAATTCCCAAAATAGTTCGGAGTTTCCATGGCAACCGGATTCTGGGTGTCGGGTGTATATTTAAATTTTAAAGAAAACTGTTATTTTAGATTTTACTCATATTTTACATTATTTTACAGTTCTTCAATCAATGATGAATGTTCCTGAACCACATTAATTAATTAGTTAACCAATTAGTTCGTTAATTAATTATGCATTATTACGCCTATTGTGAGCCAAAATTAGGTTTTTAGGTATGAAATAGGCATTTAGGCTGTTCGTCGTTTTATGTAAGCTTATAGTCGTATTATATATCAAAAGAACGAAAATTTTATACTTATTACAAATATGAGAGTGGTTTTTCTCATATACATTGATATTATATGTATAAATAATTATTTTTTTGGCGCCTCATTCTGGATGAAATAAGAGTCAGGTGATAACAAATTTGTGTCTTATCTTTTCTCCTATCTAATAGCTTTTAGAATATTTAATAAAAATTCAATTACCATGCTTACAACTTAAAAAACATTAGATTTGAAGAACTCGTGGTATTTCTGGTGTGGTCACACCAAACGTTTAAATCACTGAGCGTGCTTAAATAAAGCTGTTTCCATAGTAACTAAGTATAATTCGGTGTGACCGATGTTTATTGAAGACTTGGTTTCATTGTATTAAAGCAACATAAGTTTAATTTATAATCATGCTTCGGGGCATGATTATAAACTGTTTTAGCTAAGTTTCATTGAAATTTTGAAGAAGAAAACAATAGTGCATTGTTTTCACATTTTTTCACATAAAAGGCTTTTTTAAAGAATATTTTTAAAATCATACTTTATGTCGGTTTAATTTATCGATCTACGATTATATAAAACGCAAGGGAATACAGAAAGTGAATACAGAAATTGATGACGTCATTAAAAGATTTTTTCGTTCCTAGTATGCCAAGTTTCAATGGTATCTGACTTATAAGTTATGCAGTTTATAGGGGGGGGGGGGGCAAAAGTTAACGTGGTTAAAAACACACTCCTTTTAATATCTCACACAGACATAAAATTCTAGGAGATTTCTAGGAGACATAAGAAAATTTCCCAATATTTCAGGAGTTTCCGGGAGTGTGGCAACGCTGGGGAATACAAAAACTTAGATGTAACATAATGATAAGTTGGAGGGCAAATGAAATAAGTAGAAATCTTGAATGAAACATTCTGTTAATTATCAAACAATGCTTGACTAACGTATATTCTTGCCAGTTAGTTTAATGAAAATATACAGACATTTGTGACTCATCGAATAAAAAGAAGTGCTTGAACGGATAGGACTAATCGCAGATCTATTGTGTTTTTTGCATGTGCGAATACGATCAAGTCCAACGGGGGTGGGCAGGGCTTCATTGATTTTTAGCATTATTAAGTTGTGAGCCCCCTCCCACTTTTCAGTTAGCGGAGCCGTGCCTGAATACGGGCATTTATCATAATGAAGTACCTGTTTTATTTGATTATAAAAGAGGAAAAATGTCAAAGAGACCTTCTCATCACATCAAATTATGTACTATCTTCACCTGCTGCAAAGATCTACAACAAAATGCTTCTATATAGTATCCCAGAAAAATAGATCTACACATATGTCTTTGATCTATGGTACCTCAAATTATATTGCTACGCAGATTAACAGAAGGTACTAAAGCTAAAAAAATTCCAGCAGTGCTAATATTTATTGATTTCTAAAATAAAACCTTTCGATTCGATGCGCAGAGAAAAATTAATGGAAGTATTATTAACATATGGAGTGTCTGATCATATTGATGCAGCTATACATCCTATCACAAATACAACAGCACAAGTTTTATCTTCAGATTGGGACAAAGACTTTTTGAAATTGTAAATGGTGTCTTACAAGGAGTCACATTCGTTTTATACAACTTTATAGGCGCACGTCATCCAGCAACATACATCTATGACGCTGATTATGCATATGACATCGCATTAATAGGGTTAATTAACATTAATATCCTAAGCAAAACGTATACGAAATTCCACCTTCAACGAGAAAAAAGGTGTAGGCAGGTATTAGTGATAGATTTGCACAAAAAAGACGACATATTTGTTTTTTTTAAATGGATTGTTTAAAACAAGGTCAGAGACCACTACTGGGTATCTCTGAGCAACAGAATGGAGGAATTCCACAATGATGACATGCATTGAAAGAAGCTGTAACTATAAAGTGCTTTATTAGACTTAGGCAACTCGACCCGGTTGTATGAAAGCGGATTAAATATGGATTAGCCTAATCTGGTATTAAATCTTACTTTAACCAATCAGAATTGATTAGAAATCAATTTTGATTGGCTAAAGTCAGATTTAGTACTGGATTAAATTAATCAAAGTTTAGTTGGTGTTCGAACAACTGGACCCTGGCTAATGGTTGAGTGTGGATGAGTGTGAATGTCTAGTAACAAGTTGGAAAGCTCTAAGAGGAGGCATAAGTGAATGAAGTTCTGCAGACAATCATGAAAGAATTTCTAGAAAAGAGGAAAAGAGATAATTCTTGGCATCTCCAGGTAAAGGCTTTACAGGAAATAATGCCAAGGACACGAAATGAGTCACTCTCTGGCAATTCGATGTCTTTTTCTGGCGTTTCCAGCTTTTTCAGCCTATTTGGCCACCCGAGTAATGTCAGATACACTCGAACAAGCACAGATAGTGCTGTGGCGAGTTGAGACTCTGCTAAACGAATTGGTTTGCACAAATATCATGCCAAAACGGAGTATATGCTATACAACCAGGACAAAGGTGCCATCTAAACTGCAAATATAAACGTTCTGAAATAACTTAAGTAGATGATTTATCAAACCTAGATTTTTTCAGAGCAACAATCAAATCTGTTCTCATATATGGCTCCAGTACATGAGCACTCACTAAGGGTTGCAGCAAGAAACTCGACGGGACATAAACAAAAATGCTCCGTGTTGTTAAGTATGTCACATGGCAGCAACACACAACCAACAAAACAATTGCAGAAGGAAGGGTAAGATTTAGAGATTATAGCTGGAGGAGGAGTAAAGATCAGCTTATTCACAAGCTAATTCTTTGTGACAGCAGTCATGTTAGACAATCAGGTGGATGAACATGAAATTGATCAATTGGTTGATGATATAAATGCGCCGATAACCTCTCACAAAGGTAATGAATGACCGATTTGTTTGGAGAAAACTTGTCATGCAAGTTTGATAAAAATTTCTTATCATTGAGGGGGGAAATGCTTGATCTGGGGAATGTGTTTGCTTGGGGGGGGGGGGGGGAGTAACAGAATGTTAATATTAGTGGTGTCAATATAGACTGCATTCTAACAGGAAAGACACTTGACCAAAGCAAATTATG